>SAUE01000004.1:162370-176618 GCA_009724625.1 Deladenus siricidicola
CATTATGAGTTTGTCTTCTTTTTTCTGAATTAGCTTAGGGTGAATGAGTTTTTTTTTCTGAGTTAGGCTTAGGCTTAATAACATTTTTCCACATTAGGCTTAGGCTTAACTATGTAATCGTATTGTAAAAACACATATGAAAATATATGCGAAGGCTATGTAACACCGGATGATACTGTAAACTCCCAAACAAAGTCGTCCACCGCTACTTGGTTGCCGCACCGCAAATTTGATTTTCATCGAAATTTGAAAGTTCGAACAAGAATGGATTTCCACGCTTTTATAGGGCTGGGGTTTAGTGAAGTACCGCCCTTTTATAGCACTAAGGTTCAACCCCCTAGCCTCGTGACCAAAATCAAATTCCTCCCATGTAGGAGTCCGTGACCCCATGGAAGGTAGGGCTTAGGCTTAGGCTGGGTTTTGTAGTTCACATAGCTTGAGCCTTAGGCTTTTCTTTCTTGTCTTTCAAATATCACTTTCTTTTCAATGATATTCTGAATTTCGAGAATTCTGCATTTCGTGATTTCTGCATTTTGGGGGTGCGCCCTTAGGCTTAGCCCGAGCTTTGACGAGTCTATTTCCTTTCTGCTGAACGCTGCAGATATAAACTGCATGAGGACTAAAAAAGAATATAAATACTGTTGCGCAAGGGTTATAAAAAGATTATGTGAAAATTTTCGACCATGCTTATAGGCTACAAAGCTGGGATACAAAATTGAAAATGTGTTTGAATGATTTTTGACCCATCGTGTTTAGAATACAATTAATAAAATTCAACGATGTCGTGGATACTTTTTTTGTGTTTGTCTTAGTTAAATTATTCAAATTTTTTGTTAGGTGTTTTTTTTCTGTTCCAGAGCGCACAAGGCGAATTCGCATAGCGCCATCGGCTGGCAAAAGTTTACGGATGCGGTCATTTGCGCGGTTAGTCGTTGCGCTGAGCGTCCCGTCGTCTTCTTACTGTGGGGTGGTTTTGCGCACAAAAAGGCCTCGCTCATCGACGCGAAACGTCATCGTGTTATCAAGGTTTTTGTTTGTAAAATAACGGAATTTTTTTAGAAAATAGAAGCTTGCAGCATCTAAGAAAATTACATGAAAAAAGAATTACATGAATTTTATTTGAGCGGTATTTTAGACGGCACATCCCTCACCGCTCAGCTTCCACAAATTCAAGGGATCTGGCTGTTTCACGCGCACGAACGAAGCGCTCTGCGAGTTGGGACGAGAGCCAATCCAGTGGAATTCTCTTTGATTTTTTAGTATTATTTGAGTCTTTTTTGTTTACTTTTTTTCTATTTTCAGGCTTACTTTAAAAAACTTTTCGATTTATGTATATTTGAAGGAAAATATATTGGAAAATTTCCCCATTTAATTGGCTCAGTTTTTTTGTAAATGTATGTTGTTTAGTAAGAAACGAAGTTTTGCTTTTACTTTACCATTTTTGTTTAAAATTATTTTTCTTTCAATTATTGTTTCCTGATGCAGGTATAATGTTTTGTATTTGAATACTGGTTTATTTAAAGTTTGGCTTTATCCGTCTGATAAATGAGAATAAATCATTTCGATTAATTCGTATTTGAAGTAAAATTGTTAAAAAATTTAAATTGGTCAGAGGAAAAAAAAGTAAATAATAGAAAAAAACGGAATGCAGGCGTTTCACAAAATTGGCGGTACGCAAAATGCAGGGTGATTGAGCGAGTGATCTGGATAGCGCAAAATAGTCACCGTTGGCAGTGGCGACAGAAGCGCCCAAGTTTGCAAGCAAAGAGGTCATTAATTTCCATCGCGAAGTCCCCTACAATACAATTTCTCTCTCTCTCTCTCTTGATTTCGTAAAAAATTAAAAATTGATAATTAAATTTTGAAGTAAAATGTTTATACTAAATTTTGTCGATAAACGTTGCGTTTGCGTTGCTCAATATTTATGATATCATATTATATATGATGCCATATTATATATGATATCATTTATATTTTCGAGTAAAATAATAAAATTACAAAGGTTTATTAAAAATTTAAACAAATATTGTAATTAAGCGAATGAAATTGTATCCAAAAATGATTGAGTTATGATTGAATACAATATATAATTTATAAATATTATTGATGTGTGAAGTTGATATCATTCATAAAACCAAATGAGCAATGATCAAATCAATTGGATTGATACGACTACGTCCAAAATGCTAATGACGTGGACGACGAAATTGTGTTACGTGCGCGCGCGAGCGTTATTTTCGAAGCGCGGCTAGTACACAGGCGCGGATACGCCACCGTTTCGCTGTGGTGGCGGATGGTGATGTATCTGCGCCATGTGCTGCTGCTGTTGTACGCTGTGGGGTGTGGGCGTGGGCGCGCCGTCAACGTCGTAGTCGGCGGGCGGCGTGTCGGGTCGCGCCACTTTTCCTTTACCATTCAACATGGGCGCCGTCTCCGCGCTACCGTGATAACCGTTCGCCGCATTGCCATTGACGGCCACCGTATTCGCAAAGGCTTTCTCGTTAATGTGCGCCTTACGGTAGATGCTGGCCTCGTAGTTCTCCCAGAAATTGTTGTTATTTTTTATGCCATTATCGGTTTGGGATCCTTCTCCGCTGGCGTCCGAGTCGCTTCCGCTTGCATTCTAAATAGCAATTTTTTTTTTCGTTTATTGGTGTTGTAATCTCGCCGATCCAAGTCTGTGACTAGTGGCATACATATATGAAAACAGTTGTTGATCAAATATGCATAAATTTCGTTGAAGGGATTGTTTTTTGGTTATTTTTTACCTTGGTCCCCTCTGTGGTTTATTATCGTTTTGTAGTGTATGTCTCGCGAAGATGGCCTGCGAGCACTAAGCTAAGGAGAAGGAAGATGAGAGAGGAAAGGAACCGCTTACCCAAGTCAAGCCAGTCTTGACGGTAGCTTAACTAGCGGCTGGCAAGAAAAGGGAAAAGGCTACGGCCCTACTTCGTGGCTAGTGGGCTTGGGCGTAGGTGTGTATCTTTATATACTGTACGATAAAGCAGGTTGTGTAACACAGTAACACCACACAACCAAACAGTACTAGAGTCCCGAGACCTACCCGCTATACTTTAACTTAAATTCCGATACTAAAATTCCGACCTTTCTGTCGGCCGTATTTCTTCGTCGACGATAGGTCTCGTAGAAGGACTCATAGTTCTCCGGGGACATTGAGCCAGGCTTGTAGCTTGAGTATGGAGCGCCCACTTCGCCAGTGCCGGCCGCGTAGTTCGACGGCATATATATCGGCTCCTCATAGGCGCGTTGGTGGTGCTGATGGCGAGGAAACGTGTCGTAGACGGACTCGGTGATGATCGGTCCGCTGCCCGCTGGCGCGCCGTCCGACGCCGCCGCGACGTGTCGCGCGCGCTCCGCCGCCATCATTGCCGCCGCGTAGTGTGGATGCATTCCGCCGAATGGCGGTGGCATGAAGAATACGCACCTCGCCGGCATCATGTGTGGGTTAAAAGGGCCTGGCGGGCCGCCAAAGCGTCCTTAACCAATTCAGTATTATTTTCTTGAATTTTTGTAAAGCTTGGTAATTGGATTTTGAGCGAATCTGTTGGTCTTAGACAAGTTGATATTGGAATCGATAAACTCTTTGTGTAACCTTCAATACTACCAAGTTATTTGCGCAAAGAAATACCGAAATGTGGAGGCATCGGCTGTCCGAATCGCTGTCTTAGATGTGGCGGCAGCATGTGCGGCGGCGGTGGCGCTGCGCCGAAAAACGACGGCGGCATGAACGGCGGCGGCGGTGGGCCGTGCTTTGGTCGATTTTTCCCGTTTTTTTCCGACTTGGGACTGCCTTTGCCCTTGTGATTCGCGGGCATTGGACTCATCATGCCGGGTGGTGGTGGCGGAAAAAATCCGCCAAACATTCCGGGCGGTGGCATCATTACGGGTGCGCCCGGCGGTCGGATCATCATACCGGGATGCGGCGGCGGTCCCATTCCCGGCGGCGGTGGCGGCGGCATTGGCGCATAGCCGAGCGATGTGCCGCGCTCGTAGATGGAGTAGTCGCCGTCGTAGTAGTCGCGAACATCCGAATGGCTGCCGGCACGTCGAAATTGGCCATTCTCGACATACGGTAGAAGCATACCATCTAAAAGAAAATAGTAATTATCTAACAGAAATATTAAAATTTCTTTCTTGCTCCAATGTTCTTATAGCGTGTTATGCGCACGCAATCCACGTGACAAAACCAACCATTTTCGAAGATTTCGCTGCGTGATTCGCGGTTTTTAGCGCCTTTCTTCGGCGATTTTTTGTATAGGCTGGACGCTATGCTGGACGCGTCGTACTCGCCGTTCTGCTGGCGACGTTGCCAAGTCTTCTGGCCGATGGCGCGCTCATTCCAGTTCGTCTCCTCGCGCATCTCGTCGATCGCCATTGTTGTGTTGTTTTCCTGTTCGCTGAAAATCAATTTTTTATGAACAAATTATATTCAACAACTACACAACAACTGTACATTCGCCGAACTGTTATGACAGATTTCAAAATTTTTTTCTCCAAGCACATAAATGACTTTCGCACCTGAGGTTGAGCTCGCTGTTGGGCGTGGCGCTGCGGCTGGACGTCTCCTTGATTGCCTTCAGCGGCGAGCCGCCCGTCATCTTCTCGTCCATTTTGAGGTAGATTGTGTCCGCGTACGAGTGAAAGCAGCAGCGCACCAGCGCGTTCGCCGCCCTCTCGTTTGTGCAAATGAATGCGTGACATTCAAGAACCTAAAAAGTTTACAAACAACGTATTATTCATCATTGACGATTTGTTAAAACAATTTTTGAGAGCAAATTTATGGGTACTTCTTTTTCGGCAAACATTTTCGGTAAGGATTTTTATTAGGTTTTTCGGAAAGTTTTTGCGTTTTTTATTTCGTTTTTGTTGTTGTTTTCTTTTTGCTGGAGAAACCCGCTAAGATAGGGGGATGGGTCCCACTGAGGAAGAATTTGGGTAGCTTTAAATGAACAATCCTAAAATTTTTAAAAAGTTGTCAAAACATGACATACAGTACCCGCATCAAGTCATATATTTCGTATTCAGACTGTAAAAGTGTTCGTTAAAAACATATAATTTTTAACGAAAAATTCAAAATTTTCGATGTTTTTAAACATATACAATATCATTAAATATGTGAGAGATTACACTACTTTTATAATTTTAATTTGAGATAAAGGTTAAGAATTCAGTAATTTATCGCATTCCCAATAATATTGTGTTTCGAAACATTATCCAAATTTAAATTTTCTGTTAAAATTTACTTTTTATTCTGTTTTATATACGAAATTAAAGAAATTTCTGAACAATCTATCACATGCAAAAATAAATAATTGAAATTTTTTTATACAATTACTAGCACTTACTTTAATGCCACTTGTTCGGCGAAAAATGGCGGCGAAAATGGGCGGATGCGGCGAGTCGGGTATGTGCGCGAAGGGCGTGTCGAGCGGAATGAAGCGCTCGCCGCCGCCCTCGATCGCGAAGCCGCTGACGTTCACGTAGCGGACAGCGGCACAATAGTGCAGCGTGACGATCGGAAAGAACGCGCTCTCCGTACGCTTCGGCCCGTCCACGTACTCCAGCAAAAGTCCGTTCGACCACACCGACAGCCTATAATACATACGTTTACGTTGAGCTTATATTATGTTATATTTATGTATAATATAATATTTCAATTTAGCTCATGCGTACATATGTATCAGGGTTGGGCATAAGTAAACATTTCAAATTCGGAATACGGAATTCGCAATTCCGAGGGGAATACCGGAATTCAGAATTTTTTAAAATTTTCAATTTTCTGTTTTTTTTGTCTACATAATTTTTAATAATAAAAAGAATGCAAATAATTCGTGTGGAAAGTTGGAGATTTTAAAGTAAAAAAATAACTTAATTTTCTTGAAAAAACTTCTACTCGAAATAGCAAAAAAATTCGGAATTCCGAGGCTTAAAATGGCCGGAATTACTAATTTAAGAATTCGGAATTGCACCCAACCTTTATACATTTAAGGCTGGCTATTAAACATTCTTTTCCATAGACACACAACATCACCTACCACGAATCGATGCCCTTCGTCTCGGTGCTCTCGTTGGCCGGATAGCGTTCCTTCAGCGGCTGCTGAATGCCCTGCAGGCCGTCCTTGGTGACTGTGGGCACCGCGCTGCCGATGTACAGCACTCGGCAGCGGCACAGCGGCACGCTGCCGCCGCTGCCGTGCATGTTGTTGGTGAGCGGCACGACGGCGCCGCCGCCGTTCGACTCGCCTTCGCCACCGTTCGTCATCATTTGGTTTGGCATGCCGCCGCCGCCGCCGTTTGCACTGTGCGCCATTCTGCGGGATGTTTCGCCGCCAATTGTCGACGATTCAAGTCGATTGTGACGGAGCGGAGTTGCCAATTGTCTCGGGTGTGGTGAATTGTTTTATTTTATTTTTTGCCAATTGTCTATTGGTGGAATGAATTATTAGAAAATAATTTGCATTAGCGAGCGAATTCTGAATATTTATTATATAATATTTATGTCATACATATGCTTTTTGCATACGATAATTCACAGTACGCAAAACAACGTTTAAATCTGACTTTTATATTTTCCATTTTTTTAACTGAAAACATTGAATTTTGTGTGTTAGGACATTTGTGGATTTAAAAAAATAAAAATTTATATTAAAAACATTTAAATTGAAAATAACACCGAAATTTAATAGAACAAAAGGTTTTTTTGGGCGAGTTTCTCTCTTTGAGCCCTTAGCCTTAGCCGAGTGGGCGAGTCTCTCATGCGTTTGTGGAGTATGTATTGTTGGTAACCAGTGCTGAAACTTGTATCCGAAATGCATCCGGCACAAAGTCGGATGCAGAAATTATTTTTGTCGCATTGAAGAAAGAATTTTGGATTTATTTCGGATGCAAATGAATTCAAAACGTTCATTTTTATTTATTATAAAGAAAATGCAAAAAGGATACAAAAGGCCGGATTCAAATGTATCCGGACGATTTACGAATAACGAAATTACAAGGTTTTTAGCCTCGTAATTACAAATTACGAGAAAATGCTCGTAATTACAGGATTTTGGTGTAGGTATTTTCGACTATCTGACCTTTGCGTGTTGGAAAATCAACATGTTTTGCGCTTCCGAAAAAAATTGATGGGATATCTGGAATCTGCGCATCATTACCATTCGAATGACATATGATATGTGTAAGACGGTCGTGGTCCCACATTCGCCAATTTAGCCAAAAATTCTTATCTAAAAATCTGTTAAAGAGAGCAATTTTCAAATAATTTTAATTCAAATCTTTCAAAATTTTCTCTAGCGAGGCCTTATTTCTTTATATTTTTTATACTTTTTATTGCATAACATCAATAAAAAATTATAAAATTTTGAGAAAATTTTTTGATGGTGAATTACGAAATTTACGAATTACGAATTTACGGAGTTTTTAGCCTCGTAATTACGAATTACGAAAATTAAATCCAGTTACGAATTACGGATGACGAGTTACGAAAATCATTTCTCGTAATTACGCACATCCCTGATCCGGATGCAAAAATGATGTATTTGAACGGATGTGTTCGGAGTTGCGGATGCGTTTTCGGTGCAAGTTAATTTTGGGTGCAAGCACTGTCGGTAACTTGAATGTTAGTGATCTATACATACTATAAATTTACATATATGTAGACGTACCAAGGAGGTTTTCAATTTTTTTCTTTTTCCTTTCGAATTTCGTATTTCGAAATCACGAGTGCATTTTGAGACTTTTGATTTTCGAAATTTTTTAAATTTTTTTGAAAATTTTCGAAAATTGTTGAATTCAAACTCATTCACAAATAATTTTTTGAAGAATCAAAATTAACCCAACAATTTGCAATTTACAAAATCTAGCAATATTTGTCATAATGGGAAAAAGATAATTGAAAAATTGGGACAAATTTTCGATTTCGACAAATTTCTTCTTTCAAAGTTTGATTTTCGGCTATTTTTTCGAAATTTCTTTTTGGAAATTCTCGATTTTCAAACTCTCGCGGGTCTTTCGATTTTCCATTTTTGATTTTGAAAGGTCCTTTCGATCGATTGATTTTCGAAATCTCAAATTCATTTCCCGCCTCATCCTCTCACCCCCCAAAAAAATTATTAAAAAATTATTATTATTAAAAATTATTATTAAAAATTTATTAAAAATGTTAACTTTTTAATATGTGCCCCCAATTGGAAATTTTCCGAATGAAACAATTTGAATGTGATAGACATTATATTCGGAGTACAAAACGGATTAATTAATTAATAATATTTGGGCAATTATTTGAAGTTAAAGTTAGCCAATTAGCTAGCGACATTTATTTAACCCCCGTAACTCACATACAAAAAAATTTAATTATTAAAAAAAATAATTATTTAAAAAAAGAAGCAAATTTACGCAAATTCAACGAAAAGTTGCAAAAAATTCCGCTAATTTACACGTGTAATTAAAAAAATTGAAAAAAAACTTTTTCTTTTTTTTCTTTGGTATTATTGCAAATTAATTGCGCCACTTCAAAAACCGCAAAGTCGCTGGAATTTGCAGAGCGCGCAAATTTAGCCTTTTTTGCGCGTCTGAAAATGTGTATATGTGTATGTATGTGTGTGTACGTATGTGTGTATGTTTGTGTGTGTGTATGTGTGTATGCGTGTGTTTTTATGCATATGTGTGTATTTGAGTGTGTGTGCGTGTGTGTGTGAAATAGCTACGACTACGATAAATGCATAATTGGTGGAATCGTAGCTGCGGAGATTGCCTACGGTTCTTACAATACTTACGGTACTTACCAGTTCTTACGTTTGTAGGCGGGCGGGCAGAGGGTAGGGGGCGGGGTGGCGGATTTTGAGCGGATTAATAATTTCCAAAAACTTTTCTTTATTATTACGTTCATTTTGTTTTTGGGAGAAAGTTGGCGTGTTTCTTGTTTGTTGTTGTTTGTTGTTGGCTGTCAAATCATTTACAACAACAAAAACTTAACAAATCACAACAAAAACGTGAAACAACACGCAACAAAACATGTTGTTGTGATTGTTTCAAACATACATACTATTCCCAACAAAAACACAACAAAACACGTAGAAAGTAATAAACAAAAAAGTTGAAATAATTTATCGATTTTTTATAATTCTCAAAGTAAAAAAAATTACAAAAAAATCCATAAAAATTTTTTTTTTCACATATAGGATAAATTTGTACATATCTTTTAATATTAAAATAAAATATTAAAATAATATTTCATTTTGTTGATATTATTACTGTATTTGGTGTATGCATTTTAGCTGAAAAATAATTGAAAAATTGACGCTTTTCGACAAATTTAACTCGAATTTCTTTTACAAAATTTTTATGAAATTGAGTATGGCCCCATACACCACCCACACACACTCTCTGGTGGACATATGTACACATGTATTTCTTATATGCGCATAGTATGCACACAGACACACATACACACGCTCTCTTTCTCTCTCTGGTCGACAATCTCAGGGATGAGTAGAAAATGAATTTGGGATTTCGAAAATCGATAATCTTCTTACCACTGGTACATACATATGTGCATCTTTTATATCCACATTACACACACAGACAAACATATACACACAGACACACAAATAGACACATTTAAACACACATACACACCTATATTCATTCATCATTATGTATACATTTTAATTTCAAAAAATTTTTTATATGGTAGGGTGAAAGACGCGCGTGACTTTGACCTCATTAAATGCAAATAAAATTAAAACAAAAACAAAAAACATTTCCAAAAAAAACGAAAAATTCTTCAAAAAGGTAAAAATGCGCAAAATTTCATTTTTTATTTTGTTTCAAATCGATTTTTTTATCCGAACTTTCTTCTTTCTTTCTTCAACTTTTCTTTCCTTTCTCTTTTTTCTTACCTTTCTTTGCTTTCTTTCTTTCTCTAACTTTTTCTTTTTATCTATTTTTCCATGATTTATTTCTTTCTTCTCGTTCTTTCTCAATTTTTTTTTTGGATTGACAGGGAGAAAGGAAAGAAAGGCCTTGACTTGCAAAAGAGCATCTACCTTTCTTCCTTTCTTAGTCGTTCTTTCAGCCTTTCTTAGTCATCCTTTTTTCTTTTCTTAGTTGTTCTTTCTTCCTTTCTTAGTCGTTCTTTCTTCCTTTCTTAGTCGTTCTTTCTTCTGTCGCCGGGGGAAAGAAAAAAGAAATGTATGTTAGAAGGACAGTTTGATAGAACGGCTTTTCTTTTGTCTTTCTTACATCAAAAAGAATTAATTTAATGGAAAGAGAAAGAGAAAGATTGAGCGAGAGATAGAGAGACATAGAAATACACAGATAGAAAGAAATACGAGAAAAAATAGTGAGAAAGAGAGAGTGAGAGAGAGCGAGAGATAGAAATAGAGATAGAGAAAAATATATAAATACAGAGTTAGAGAGAAAGGATATAGAGGGAGAGTAGAGAGAGAAAAGAGAGAGATGAAGAAAGTGAAGAAAGGATGGTGAGAGACATAAAGAGAGACAGAAGGAGTGAGTGAAAGAAAGAGGAGAAATAGAGAACAAAAGGAAACAAAAAGAAAAAAGATTCTTACCTTTACAAAAGCGGAAAGGAAATATTGAGATTATTCGGGAATAAACGATAAAGACAGTACATATATATGTATGTGTACATATATATGAATGGTGGCAGTAGTGGAAGATGTTATCAGATTTGATAATATCAATCTGAAATTCCTCCAATCTGATATCATTTATATATTCATATGTCTTGAGCGAAAATGTTTCGGGGAGGGGGGGGGGAAGGGCGTAATACATACATATGTATACATTATACGAATACAAATTATATAAAAATTAAAAAAATTATTATTTATTATTGATTACGATACTTCAAATTTGTGTACATATAAAAGATATAAATTAAAATTTTGAAGAAAAAAAGGTAAAAAATGTTTCTCATATTTCAAATCAAAAGTGTTTTTTGAAGAAAAAATATAAAATCTATTATTATATTATTATTATTATTATTATTATTGTAATAAATTGATTGGAATGTACAGAAGTTGTGGGAAATTTGCTCGAAATGATTGATTTATTTGTGTACAAAAATCGCCGAAAAAAGCGGCAAAAAAATAATTTGAGATTAGGAGAAATGTGAAGATTGTGAAAGGCTTATGGATATGAAGATATGTAATGAGTGTATTGATTGTGAAAAAATAGAAGAGTGTTAGAGAAAAACAGTAAACAATAAAAAAGGGAAGAAAAGAGTGAAATAAGAGAGAAAGAGAGAGAGAGGGAGAGAAAGAAAGAGACGAGAGGCTAGGCAGAGCGAAAGAGAAAAAGACAAAAGGGATTAGAGAGGCGAGAGAGGCAAGAGTGAGGCAAGAGAAAGGGGCGAAAGAGAAAAAGAGAAAAGAAACTTTTTTCAAGAAAAAGAGGCTAGAGAGAGGCGAAAGAGAAAGCGAGAGAGATAGAGATAGATAAAGAGATTCGAGAAAAAAAGAGAAAAAAAGATAGAAGAGAAATGGAGAAAAAAGAGCGAAAAAAAGAAAGAAATAAAGACAAAGAAAAATAGTAAGAAAAAGAGAAAGAGAGAAAATGAGAGATAAAAAAATGTGGAAGAAAGCAAAAGAAAAGGAAGTAAAAAGTAAACATTCCGAGAAAGAAGAAAAAGGCTATAAATAAAAAAAACAAAAAAATGTGCAAAAAATTCACATTTTTCGGAAATGCAAATTGAAATATGAAAACTTTTGACATTTTGTTTCTCGCAAATTCAGCTAAAAAATAACATCACATTACGGGGGGCCAAAAATTTTCATAAATATAAATAAATATCAAAATCAGAAACTTAGAGGAAAAATATGCTGAATGACATAAAACATAAAATAGCTAATCAAAATTTAGTTTACCAATTCTAGATTTAAATGAACCAATCAATAGTTGGGCAAAATAAAATATTCGGGTCCAATTCAGTGTATTTCTTAAAAGCTCTTACAAAATATGAGTTTTTTTAACTCTATTGGTGGATCCAGGAATATAAACCGAACCTCGACCACGCTTAAGTGTCATTTGTGCAAGATCAAAACCGTTTCTAGGATTTTTTCAATAACGCCTAATTTGAATTTATGAGCCCAGACTGAGTCAATTTTTAATTTTTCAAGACCCAAAAGAGCAAGACGCTCCTCATAATTGGGTATTTCACGCAGAGACTTAAATAAACTATTAAAGAGCTGATATCACTATTCAAGAGTTGATATTCGGAAGTTGATATGATATCAATCTATTCAAAAATTGCAATTAATATTGAAAAAATCAAACATTTTGTCACCACAATTTTTGCGTCACTTTGCACTAGGTCAGCGCAAATTCAAGAATTTATCCGCAAAATTGCGCATATAATAATAATTTTTCGCTAATTCCGCTAATTGGGGGAATGAAGGAATGTGAAGTGTGAGTTTCTCGCTATCGCTCGCTGTGGCTGTGCTGGATCGGTTTTGGGAAATATCCACCAAATCAAGGCCGATAATTGCGTATACAAATAGACATACACACACACGTACACACACACATACACGTACATATATATGTAATACAAGCATATGTATTACAAGAATGTATTCATTAATGAAAATGTGAAAGTGGATCACAGCTAATTGTTTGGGAATGAATATGTACAAATTTCAGATAAAAAATTGGTTTAACCTCCACATATATGTATTTACTTATGAATACTCAATTAATGTGGAAGAAATTGAAAGTATAAAATCCGGTGATTGCTCATGAAATTGAACTTTTTTCATGAGTTTGTAAACTCATGTCATCATAATTTTTTTTCTTTAATTACTGATAAAATCTTACTGTTAAAAGCTACAGTGTACATACATATGTTAGGAGACTAAGAGAATTTTTAGATAGAAAAATAAAATTTTTTAAATTAAAAACTGTAACTTCTATATGGCTGTACTATGAAAAAAATATAAAAATTTGTAATAATTGAATTTTGAATACTCAATCAGAAATTATCAGAAAAAACGGGAAATCAATCCGAGAGACTGCTAATAGAATACTGAAAATTTGCAAATAATTTTATCAGAGATTGATAGAGAAATTGAACATATCCGGAAAAATCTCCCACCCCCTCTCCACACACATATGTACATATGTACATACACACACATGTATATACATTTTAGCATTTAAATAAAAATTTTCTTCTTTCTCTCTCTTCTCGCCCTCCTTCGCTCTCTCTTTCATCATTTCTCTCCTCTCCCCCTCTCTCCCTCTGTCTCTTTGTCTGTCTGACTCCCTCTCTCTCCCCCTCTCTCTTTTTCGTTCTCTCTCTATCTCTCTTTTTTCTATCTTTCTCTCTCTCTCTCTGCTCTACTCTTCACGTCTTTCTTGGCATTTTCGCTGTGGGGGTTAGTTAGTGGTGGTTTATTCCATTCCGCTTCCTTACATCTACGAAAAATTCTTTATTATGCGTAGCGTAGCGCAGCGCATCGCTGTTAAAAGTTAGCGAAACATGAATAATTGCGAAAAACATGAACAATAACGAAAGATAATGAAGGAATCGATGATGATGATGATGATGGGGGGAGGGGGGAGGTGGATCGGTTGTGGCGTAAGACGCCAAAACTGCTCTCGACGAAAATGAAGATGAGATGACAATCGCCGCTATGTCGGGAGAGAGAAAAGGAAGAAGAAAATTGTGATTTGTAACGGCTAAATTTGCTCAAAATTTGTTATTGCGCCACCAACACAGCCCACCGAGAAAGCAGGTCAAGGCGACGACGCAGGTAGCCAGCAGCAAAATTGCAAGATTTTCTCGTTTTTGAAATTCCGCCATTTCGTTCAGCAAACACATACACAACACATACATAACACACAACACACACACGCACACACGGAAAAATTGTCTCGGCTTCTCGCACATCTCTCATACTACCAGTGCTGTAAATCCGAAATGCATCCAGTGCATCCGTCACAAAGTCGGATACAAAATTTATTTTTGTCGGATTCAAAAAAGTCTCCGCCCATTTTTTCTTGAATTTTGGATTCATTTCTGGTTCAGGATGCAAAAAATGATTAAAAAGTTCATTTTGGATGCAAAAAAGGTTCAAAATGTTTATGTTTGTTGCAGAAAAGATACAAAAAGTTCATATATGTAGTGTATATCAGGGGTGTAACAATTTTCGATTTTCGGAATTTACCGAAAATCGAAAATCGAAAGAGATTTCAAAGTACCATA
>SAUE01000004.1:215804-234378 GCA_009724625.1 Deladenus siricidicola
TCTCTCTCTCTCTCTCTCTCTCTCTCTCTCTCTCTCTCTCTCTCTCTCTCTCTCTCTCTCTTACTCTCTCTCTCTTACACTCTCTTTCTCTAGACTTTACCCCAATTCGTGTCGGCAAAAAAGGTGACGAGCGTGTCGGCGCCAAAGATGCCGCGCAAGAAGCCCAACGCCACGCCCATCGACTCGGGGTCGGGGAAGCCAAAGATGTGGCCGGGATCCTCCATCAGCGGAAATGGGAATTCGGTGACTTGGCGGAACTCGTCGATGAAGTGGGTGGCTAGGCCGAACGCTTTGCTGCCGACTTCTTGTTCGTGTTGCGTAGCATACAGACAACTATCGTAGTAGTTGATTGTCGAGTTCACTGAGGTTTGCTGGAAAAAATTTCTTAAAAAAAAGTTTGAAAACATTCTAGTATAAATTGGCAGATACTGTATGATTTGGAAAATACTGTATGAATTTGACAAATATTGTATGATTTAAATTGGTAGATACTGTATAATTTGGTAAAAACTGAATGCATTAGCAGATACTCTAAAATATAAATTTCGTAAAACATTAGTGAAATTTTATGCTTTAAAGCCTAGAGTTTGCAAATTTTCACACATATAAAATTTGCAAGGCCAAAGAAAAAATACTTTTGGATAGATTTCGTCGGCGCCGTCTCCGCCGTCCGCGCCGCTGTCGTCCTCGTAGCTATCGTCATCGGCGTCGTTGGCGTCCACCGTATGCGAACCGCCGCCTCTCGGCGCGCTATGCGCGCGCCGCGCCGCGTCGTCGAGCGCGACGGCCGCCTCGAGTATATTCGCCCGCTGAACGCTGTCAAAGTACATGGGCGTGTGGAAGCGACCGCACGTGTACGCGTAGAAGTCGTCGCAGGGGCTGTGCGCGGTGTCGACGCTGGCGGCAAAGTAGGCGGCCGCCTCCGCGTACTTGGTCGCGTTGCGCGCCTGCGGCGGCGCCGGAATGTTGAGCGGCACGGGCGTCGTGGTCGTCGGCGGTACGCCGGGCACTAAATATTTTTGATTAAAAAAAGTTATATGTACCATAATTCTATACATATTTTCAAAATATACAGTAA
Source organism: Deladenus siricidicola (assembly GCA_009724625.1). NCBI lineage: Eukaryota > Metazoa > Nematoda > Chromadorea > Rhabditida > Sphaerulariidae > Deladenus > Deladenus siricidicola. Next base: position 216,883 of record SAUE01000004.1, read on the forward strand.
GACACACGCTTTAAAAATATATACAGTAGTAGTCGGACGTTACAAACTGCAATTTTTCAATTTTTTTGTAAATACAGTAACAATCGTATGTATAAATAGAACACTGTAATAATGTGATACACCTATAAGATACTGTAATAATGAGTGTTACAGTATTTAATTAGTGTATCTTGTGTACAGTGTATGACACATATACACGTGTATACATATGTACATTATATGTTTGTTTACTGTACACTACGACATTATTCTCACTCACTTATTCACGACATATCACTCAGTTATATGTATAGTATTTTCTACAGATATGTGTATAATGTACGGTAGTAGAAATACGTTACAAATTGTTCAAAAAATTGTCAAATTGTGTATTAAATACGGTAACAATTATATGTATAAATAGAATACTACAAAAAATGCATGTATATGTATGTATTTTAATATATACGGTATATAAAATACTGTAATGGTGAGTATTAATGTTTTATTACAGTGTCTTGTATATAGTTTATACATACAATATAGGTATGATTACCTACAGTAACGACATTATTCTTACAGCAGCGCATACAAACGAAAAGCCTACCGTATTTGGGCTCGCCCGCGTAGACTTTGCAGGTGGCCGTGGGCGCGTACAACGCGCTGCCGTCCGCCGGGCAATTGAACGCGGCGCGGAAGGCGAGCGTGTTGCGCAGCGCGCCGACGACGCGCTCCCAGCGCGGTTGGTCGATGTGATCGAGCTCCTTTGGCATCTGTGGCGCTTGGCAGAGGGATTGTGCGAAGCGCAAAAAGTATGTCTGGTCGGGTGTCAATTGGCCGGCGAGCCGGCCGGACAGATGCGCGCTCGCGCCGCTAACGTCTACGTGCGCTTTGAGCGCGCGAAGCGACGATTCGACGCCTAAAAAATAAAAATAAATACTTTTTTGCTTATAAGAATTCTGAAAAGCAGAATGAAAGAAGCAGGTCCATAGGGGCAGAACTTAAATGACGAAAACGAATGGGGCGGGGCTATGAGAGACGGGGATATAAGAAGCGGGCTATGAGAGGCGGGGCTACGAAAGTCGAAACGAAAAAGGCGGAGCCATAAGCTACAATAGACGATACCAAAGGGGCGTGGCTATAAGGGGCTGGGCTATAGGAGTGAAGATAAAATTGGCAAAGCTATAAAAGAGAGACGAAAGACGCTAAGAGGCTAAGACGAAAGACGAGAAGGGTGGGGATTTACTAAGCGTAGACTATACTAAGCGTGGCTATAAAAGGCAACACGCGGGGCTATGTATAAGAGGGTATGTATAAGGGTCGGTAAATTTTTTTTCTTTTCTTAAATTAGGACTTCCTCTCGATCGAGCTCCGCATGGGAGTACATATGGCCCCCTCCATCATCACCACCCCACTTGGCTGCGCTTGCCTTACCATCGTAATCACCGCCACCACCACCACTCACCGATAACGTCGGCGATCGCGTTGAAGAAGGCGGGAAAGTTGTCTTTGAGCTTATCGAAGCGGTCGTACTCGTCCGCCAGGCAGCTGAACATCGTCTTGAAGCCGTTCGTAGAGGCGGGCGTCAGCCACGTGTTCGCCACCAACTCACCCACGCCGTTCCATTGAGCGCCGATGTCGTCTGGAAGAATTATTTTGTGTTAATTTCATACTTACATCAATACCATATGTATACACATGTATGCATACTAATCTGTTACACTAAGCTAAATGTAGTACCTAGCGCGTGACCGACCGCCTCGCCGACGAAAAAGCCGAGCGCCGCGTAGTTCATCGCCGCCGGCCATTGCGCGTCGTAGTACGGTTGCTGCAGCAATTCCAACGGTAGCGTGATCGCGTTCAACTGTGGCGAGTAGAAGTCGTGAGGCTGAAAATGTGCGGCAATTTTTGTGTGATACTGTGATGTACATACGTATGTATGTACAGGGAGGAAGAAAGAGAACGAAACGAAAAGAATGGGCGATAAAGAACGAGAAAGTGAGAAAAGAAAGAGATCGAGAGAAAGAGACGAGAAGAAAAATAAAAAGAGAGATAGCCAGAAAGAGAGAGAGAGATAAAGAGCGAGGAAGAGAGAATGAGAGAAAGAGAGAGAAAAAGAGATTTTACGTAACAAATCCTACATTAAATGGCGTATTCTCGTAGTACGCGTGCACGCGATTCACCGCGCCATTGCGATAAAACTCCGTGCGGTTTGCTACGCCCTTTCGATACAACGCTTCGAGTTTTGCGCGTTCGCGATACGCGTCGGCGGTACGTCGCGCAAAGTATAAATTTTGCGCGGTGTCGAGCTTCAGTGTGTCGTATTTGGCGACTAGCGCGTCGTCGTCGAAGAGCGCATCCTCGTAGGCGACGTTGATAACAAGCGCGTCGAGTTTGTCGAGTGCGGCGCGCTTCGACGCCTCGTCCAACCAGTCGACGGCCGCGACGGAGGTGCGCACTGTTGCCACAACGCCGGCAGCCAAATCGCCCACACTCTGGCGCGCCGCATCGCGCTGTGCCGCGTTTGTGTAGAGTTTCGTAGTGGCGATGCGCGTCGCCAACTCTGGAAACTTTTCGTACGTCTCGACGGCGCAAATGTGCTGCGCGGCCGGCGAAACGTCCTAAAGCGGGGCGGAATTTTTTTATTACGGTTTATGGCCACAAAAAAGTATCATTTATACTCTAGGACTTATTCTCTAGCGCATAATCTAAAGGATTTCTCAGCGATTTTAATTTTACACCAATCTTACATAATGAAATTTCATATAAAGTACATTGAGACTGAGAACTTTTGGAGTCAAATGTGGTTTTGCTACAGTAACCCAGTGGTTGAGCAATTTCTTCGAAACTCATCCAATCGAAACTCATTCGAAAGAGCGCGCAAACATCCTGTATGACAATTTTACTCTTCAACGATCATACAACAAATTACCAAAGCGCGCCAAAATTTTGGGACTTTTTTTAATTTTTAGAGTGTCCTAAACGCTCTGAATCACACACTAACCTTTGCGCGCTCGGCCGCCGCTGCGGCCACTGCCGCCACTGACGATTTCGCCGCTACGACGTGCGCGGTGAAGAACGCGCGCTCAGTGCGATGCTGCTCATTGGTCTCGTCGTACGGTAGCAGATCGATGTTGGTGTGAAGCAGGCGATAGTACAAATAGTTGTATACCGTACTCGGCTTGATGCCAAACGAATTGTGCGGCTAAATTTTTTTGTGGAAATTTTTTTGATACATTTCGAAAAACTTTTAGTACCAGCACTGTGGTAGCCAGTATACGGGTACAGTAGTAGGCAGGCAGTACCAGTACATATACAATACTACTCTTATATAGTATTGTATATATATAAGAGTACAGTAGTAACCACTATATAAAACATGAAAAAAATTTGGACGCTCTATCAGCTTGTCCTTCTTTTATCACCCGCCCCAGCACATTTTTGTTCTTCGCTCACCTTCAACAGCATGCTGAACGCGTCAAGCAGTAGAGGATGGAGAACGCCGACGCCCGGCTCGACCTCGGTGGGCGCGAAGTGCGACGCGCTGAACAGCGTCACGGTTTTGAAGGCATTGAGCGAGAAGAAGAAATCGTCGGTATTCCCGTAAACATTGTACATTTCTCTGCAAATTTGTAAAGTTGAACGGTTTGTTTGTCTGTCTGTCTGCCTATCTCTCTCTCTCTTCCTTACGCGTAATTTCGCCGCGTCACGTCGTCGCGCGTCGTGTGCTGGGCGACGAGTTGCTCAAAGTCGGCAATTTCCTCGGCGACAGTCTGAATGTGCGCCGCGTTGACGGCGCCGGCGTCGGCGCTTTGCGCGTGCGCATAGCGCGTCAACAGACTCGTGATATACGGTATGTACAGTGGGCGTATCGTATCCCACGAGTTTTCGCCCACGTAGTGATTGCGCGGTAGTGTTAGTGACGCCTACATAAATGACTATTTTAATAAAAATAATTAAAAAAAGAGTTGGTTATTCAATTATACGGTTTTTCGGACAAATTTGTTTAGCTACAGTAGCTAGACCATCAAATGCTTCTTACAGTAGGAAAAGAATCAAATGATCCCTACAGTAGCAAAGCGGCCAAATATTTCTTACAGTAGTCAGACACCATGAAACCCGTCAAAACAGTAAGACGAACCTGATCGATGTAGAGCTGATAGGGCCGCAAGACGCTTGTGCCGTGGTTGGCGTGCTGCGCGTTCGTCCAGTTCGTGTCGATGACGGGCGTCACGAGCGCGTCGGTGTGGTACTCGGAGGAGAGCGTCGCGAGAACATAGCTCCAGTACCGCGGCGACTGCGGCCATTCGTTGGCGGCCGACGCGTCTGGACGAAAGGCGGGGAAGGGAATCTCGGTTTGGCCCTCGAAGCCGAGCACAGTCTGCAACACTCAACGTTGGGTTACTGTATTCGGCAATGCGTTACTGTATCCGAAAATGGTTAGCTGCTTTCAGACAATGGTTACTGTATTCAATGTTGTGTTGCTGTATTTAAAGTTTGGTTACTGTACTATAACCGCAATCATACTACTTGTTCATATGTAATAAATCAACACAGTACTTGAATACAGTATCTTCTCAAAACATTTTACATTACTTTCTGTACTCCAAATACAAAAAAAAATAAAAATTTGAAAAACTCTACCGTACCTGTACTGCGTATTGGCCGTTGGCCACAAACGCCCTCCAATCTCGCGCCGCGTCCAAACAGATCGAATAGTAGGTCTTTGCCGTGCGAATTGGCGAAATCTACAGTAAACTACGGTAATGTGCGTTATATATGTACGTTATATATGTATGTATGTATATCCCCTTCTTCCCCACAAACCTCGCCGTTGTCGCTGCCGTCGCTGAGACCGGTGGCGAGCGCGTCGATGAACGCGCTCTCGCCGCCCACCAGCGGCGCGCGGTTCTCGTCGCCGCACGCGTACTCGTAGAAGCTGTCGCAGGGGTTGCGCGCGGTGTTGAGTGTCGCCTCGAGGCGGGCGGACGCCTCGGCCGCCTTCGCCGACGTCGCCGGCGCCGGCGTGGGAATGTTGAGCGGCACGGGCGCGATGTCCGTGGGCGGAATGCCCGTCACTAAGCACAACAAACAGTATACAACTTTTCAAAGAAGTGGGAACTGTATGCATCGTATGTATTGCAAGCGTATATTTTTGCGAGGTGAATCGCCGCTCTGGAGAAACGATACTTGTTTTAGGCCCCCCAAAAATGGCGAGTGGAAGGCGGGGGGGGTGAGTGACGCTGAAGTGAGAGGTAGGGCAATTTTCAAAAATCAAATGATAGAAAGAAAAATAACGAATGGCATAATCTATCTGTAATCAAAAACTGCAAGCATAACCACCCGAAGCCTTAGCCCTAACTCGTTCGTTCCCCTTCTTCCTCGTTGAGAATGAGAAATGGGGGAGGAAGTGGGGTAGTGGGCAGGGCTGTGACTTGAATTATTTCTTGAATCACGATTCACGCGATTCATTGAATCATTTTGATACAAATGATTCACTTCCAAAAATTGAATCGTTCGCCACCATTTTCACCATAAACGTTATGGTACAAAATTGTTTCCGTGAGCCAAAAAGTCACAAATTTTTTTGAATCATTTGACTCATTTGAATCAGAGTTGAACGAGTCACTTGAATCAATGCTTCAAATGAATCATGATTCACTGGTGATTCAAGTCGCAGCCCTGGTAGTGGACTGATAGTAACAAAAAAAAATTAAATTTAAATTAATTTAAATAAAGTATTAATTTGTAAATATATAAAAATGGCAAAGTGGGCGAAGAAAGCATTAATAGACCACAGTAATCCCAACAAATTATCAATTTTCTTCAATGGTCAAACAAAACTTTGCAAAACAACTAACCGCTTTGGCTGGGCGACACCCACACCTCGCAGTGGCTGTCGGGCGCGTAGACGCTACGCGCCGGGCAATTGAAGGCGGCGGCGAACGCGGGAATGTTGCGGAAGGTGCCGAGCACGCGGTAGGCGCCCGGGCTGTGCGGATCGACGAGCAGTTGGTGGATGAGCTCGTCTTCGGCGCGCGGCGGCTCGCACCACACCTGCGCGAAGCTGAGGAAGAAGAGTTGGTCTTGGCTGAACACCTGCAAAAAATTATTTTTTTTTCATAAAAATCTCCTCTTTTCAGCTCAAAAAATGGCGGCGTTTAAGTTAATATTATTCGGAATTCAATTCCAAATTGAATAATATATTTAAATTTGTTCAGCCACAATAAAGTCTGCAGACGTCGCGTGGCGCGTCATGTTGTGCGGGCGTCAGAAGTTGTCGCTTGGAATACTTCTTTATATATAAAATATACAAATAATTGACAATGTTTTGCAGCCTGAAACTTTTGGATCCACTGTTTGAATAGAGATTCAAAACAGATTCAGAAAGGAAAGCATTCTATTAGTGGTGGCGCAGCAGCAGCAACAAGCATTCAATACACATAAACACAAAAAAGTGTAAGATAGTGGCAGGCAGAGAGAGAGACAGAGAGACAGAGAGAAAGGCAGCCGGTCGTCGGTTGGCATGCAGCAATGGCTTAGCTGTCCTATCAAGTCTAGATGGACAAGAGACAAGCTGGGGCCATTTTTCCATAGGATCGTAGGATCAGACCGGATATCAATTCATAATAAAGATATATTGCGAATTAAACTATGTTGTCAACATCTTAGGGATTAAACTGGGATTTACAGTGGGATCATTTCCCGTACCTTAAACAGTTTGTCGGGCAGTTGGGCGTCGGCGCCGCGAATGTCGCGCTGCGCCTGGTAGGCGCGGTAGGCGGCGTGGATGCCGCCGTTGTCGGCGATATTCTCGCCGAGCGTCTGGCGGCCGTCGATGTGGAGGTGGGTGGTGGGCGGCGCGAACGCCGAGTACTCGTCCGCCACGCATTGCGCCATCGCGTCGAAGCCGCGCTGAGACGCGTCGTCGATCCAGCGGTTCAGCGCGCCAACGCCGTCCCATTGAACGCCTTGGTCGTCTGAAAAAATGTGCTAAAATTGTTACCGTAATCTACCCACCATACGCTACAATAATGCCCACCAAACTTGACGATAATACCGAACAAACTACTTCCAATCAAATGCTCCCCCAGAAAACACCCAGAAAAACGCTACAGTGATACAATAACACATACATACCAAACGTTAATACAATAATACAGTAGTACCGAGTAAACCCTACAGCAACATTATCAAATTATACAGTAATAACCAGCATTCTTATGTAGTACGACCCACCAAATTCTACAGTAATACCTACCGTATAATACAATAATACTACAGTATTGAATTCAGCAAACTTATACGGTAATACCCACCGAATGCGTGCGTGAGCTCGTGGCCGGCCACCACGCCCAGCCCACCGTAGTTGATGGCGGCGGGCAGATGCGGATCGTAGAACGGCGCCTGGAGGATCGCTAGCGGAAAGGTGATCGAGTTGCTCGACGGTTGATACCACGCGTTCACGATCGACGGCGACCTGTAGAAGTCGTCGCGCTCCACGTCGGCGGCGGTGAGCGCGGCGCGCACGATGTACGCGCGCTCCACCACAAACAACTGGCGCGTGATGACGGTGTGGTTGTCGGCGGCGGTAAAGTCGACAGACGCGTAGCGCGCCGTTAGCGCGTCGTTGTTGAGCAGAAAGTCGGGGTAGGCGATGTTTTTGACGAGGTTGGCAATTTTGTTGTAGGCGCCCTTCTTCGTCGACGCGTCCATCCAGCTTAGTTGGGTGAGCATGCTCTACAAAATCGAATTTTTCTATTGTACAAGAGAGAACGTGAGAGTGAGAGAGAGTGAGTGAGAGTGGGAGAGACGTTGAGTAAGAGAGAGAGACAGAGAGATAAAGAGTGAGCGTGAGAGTGAGTGAGAGAAAGAGGCTAGCTAAAAGAGAGAGAAAGAGTGAGGGGAAGATGCAAAAAACTAAAGAGAATGGGAGAAAGAATAAGAGAATGAGAGAGTGAAAACGAGGCAGAGTAAGAGAGTAAGTGTGAGAAAAAGACCGAGTAATAGAGAAAATGAGAATGAATGAAAGAGAGTGTAGGAAAGACAGAGAATGAGAGAGTGAGAGAGAGAGAGGGTGAATAAGTGAAAGACAGAGAGTATGCGACAAGCTAGTAAGTATGTGAGAGAAATTTGCCTGGAACGAGTCGACGACGCTCGACACCAATTGAGCGACGCCGGCGCGGAACGCCTCGCGGTCGCCCGCGTCCGGGTACACGGCGTCGATGTAGGCGCGTCCGTTCGCGAATGGTATCAGGCGCGCATTTTCGTACGTACAAATGAATTGCGCATGTGCTAGCGTCTCTTCTGCGTCGATGCGCTCGAAGGCGGTGGTGGCGCGCTTGAGGTGCGCGTAAAGATGCGTACGCATGCTGAAGCCGGCAAAGTGCAGAGTGCGTAGCGCGCTGTCTGGAACAGAACAATTTGAAGAATTTTTGGAAGATGCGCTTCGAGAGCTCCACGCGCCGCCGCTGGTGCCCCGCGATAGTGCAGAAAAAGAGATTTCTTAGTTTTTTTTCAGCTTCTATATCCGCAGTGTTCAGCAGAGACGAAAACCTATCAACGGTGAACACACGGTTGGTTCTTTCTCGCTCACTGTTAGTGGGGGGGGGGCAAATTTTTGCTCAGTCGTCAACACTCTGGGGGGGGGATTCTTTATTAATCGTCATTCTTGGCTATGTCTATGCCATTTGGAGGCGGAAGTGAAAAATTTTCTATTCGGAATTTCTATTATGCGTTTGATAATATTTTTTGATAATAACAAAAAAAATCTGCGTGGAAATGTTGGATATTTTTCATGTGAGGTTACAGTCACTCACTTTTAAATGGCCGTCCTTTCAATAAATGTTTGTGAAATCTTTTTTTTCCAATTTTCTCCGTTGAAAATACTGTACTAGTACCTCTGAAAATACCTTACCGTAGTAGTATATGTATGGGAAACATTTTTCAAATTTCATTTTTCACCTCTTTGGCGGTTGGCGCCGGTTGCGCGTTCGCGCCCCAAATCGCGCGCGCTCTCGATAATCTCGTCGTAGCGCGCACGGAGGAGGCGCGCATGCGTCTCGGCGGGCGCGCCCGTCTCCGGCAAATTTAAGTCGTTGGCCACTAGGAGGCGATAGTAGAGATAGTCGTAGACGACTTGCGGCTTTTGCGCACGCAAATAGTCGAGCAGCCGACGCAGCGCGTCCGGCTCCATGAGAATGAAGGGCTTGGCGGCGAGGCGCGCGTCGTCGAACGCGCCGCCGATGAACGCACCAAAGTCGAGTTCGGGGAAGAGCGCGTTCGCGCTCTGCACGGTGTGCAAATTGTACATTCTAAAGAGTTTGCAAATTCTGACATTAGCACTATTGGCGAGCATTAGCCGAAATGATGACTCGTTTGACATAGGCACTTTTTATAATTTGGCATTGGCATTGTAGAGATTTGAAAATTGGCATTCGCAATGACTTAAGTTGGCATTGGCATCTAAGCCAAGCCTACCATAGCTAAGGCTGCTAACGTAACCAGCGCTATCGTAGTACTATAAAGCTACTGTATCCAAAACATCAAAAAATCAAAACCTACCCCGTGCCGTTAAAGGCTATTGTAAGCGTGAGGCCAAAGCTTTCGTACCGCTACTTAGGCTACCGTCACTGCGGCTACCTTAGCTAACTAATGCTACCTGAATGTTAAAGCTAAACCAAAGGTTACTGCGCAGATGAAGCTGCTGGCTGTGGCCGAGGCTGACTGCTACTACTGTTAACTGAGGCACAATAACGTTTTGATTGGGCTGTCTAATTTCTGCTGTCTAAGAATCCTGGACTAATGTGCTGGACTATAACACACGCGCTACCGTATCCTCTCGCTCTACCTACCGTGCGTAGTCGCGTCGCAAGTCGTTGTGCGTGTTGACGCGCACGGCAACATCGTACTCGAACTGCACAATGGCGGCCACCGTCTCGGCGAGTCGCGCCTCGTCCAGCGCGACGCCCGCTTGCAGCGCGACGGCAGCGTATTTGCGAAAGAGTGCCGTGATTCGCGACGCGTAAACATCCTTCGTGCTATCCCACACCTTGAAGTGTACACAATGAATGAATGAATTAATTAATTTATGAATTAAGTTCCGTATAAATTTCAGTGCAAAGCAAGAAGAATAGCAGACCGTCTGCTATCTCTACCCATCCATTACAATACCAAGACTTTCTCCCGGTGGGTAAGGGAAGAGAAGATGCAAGAATACACCGGCTGGCTTCGTCTTCATCTGCCCCGCGACATATGCGACGTTTTTCCCTTTTTACACTAGGTCTTCCTTCTGGTTTCAACAAAGTGGGGGTGGGGCAGGGCCAACCCCCCGCCATGGCTGGCTACGCCTCTCATGGGTCTTTACACATTCGAATCCGATCGAAAACCTTTTGAAAGTAGGTGTCCGGCAGTCCGAGCGTCGCCTGGTCGACCAGGACCGCGTATGGCTGGGCGCCGTGCGGCTGGCGCCAGTTTGTCTCGATGTCTACGCTGAGAAACGCGTCGATCGCGTTCGTCTCGCCCAGATAGGCGAGCGCGCTCGACAGTTGGCGTGCGGTTGGCATCGTGGCGGCGCCTGCTGCCGCCGCCGGTGCGATGACGCTAAAGTCGACGCCGCCGAGCGCGGCGCGCAGCTCGTACATCTGGCGCTGGACGAGCTTGACGTCGACGCGCAAGGTCGCGTTCGTGTGCACGTCGACGCACTTTTGGACGTGGACGGCCGCCTGCTTCACGGGCTTTGGCACCTGAACACACACAAACACTGGCTTACGTGGAAATTACTGTTATGCAAAAATTACTGTCAGTTTCAAAAAGTTTAACCTTCCTACTGTGCGATTTCTTCACGTTGACTCTTCACGAAAAAATAAAAAAAAATTTTTTTTTAATTTGCTTTGCTACTTTGATTACGGTTGTTTATTTGCATTATTTTGAAATTTTCGCAGAGATAAGAGTGTACGGTAATTAGCGAAAATAAGTACTGTAATCATTGAATACAGATACCGTAATCACTGAGAACAAATTCGGTAATCATTGAGATTGGATACAGTCTCATAAGAGATTCACTTATTCGCGAATACCGTAGCAGACACACGGTATGCCACGTCAACTAATCAATAACATTGACAAATCACTGACGTCCGCGCGATTCACGTAGGCGGGCGAGTTGAGCTTTGCGTAGGTGATGGCGAACGCGTCGACAAAAAGGCGGCCGAACGAGCCGCGGCCTTCTTTGAGCGCGCCGCACGTGTACGTGTAGAAGTCGTCGCAGGGGTTGACGCTGAGGTTGACGGACGTGTGCAGAAGATTCACGTAGTTGGCGTACGCCTAAACGCACGGATTAGTTAGTCATATGAACGGTACATACATATACATACATATGTGCTGGGCGGTGGAATAAATTTCTGGTTAATCGTACCTTGAATTTTGGACTGGACGTGTCGGGGCCGAGCGTTGGCGCTGCCGGTACGTTTAGTCCACTTTGGAAATCTGGAAAAGGAATTCAAATATTTACGAAGAAATATTATATGGGATAGCTGAGAGAGAGAGAGAAAGAGAGAGAGAGAAAGAGAGAGAGAGACATATGTACGTAGACGGAGAAAAAAATAGAGAAAACATGAGAAAAGTGAGAGAGCGAGAGAGAGAGAGAGAGATTGCAAATACCTGAGCCATCAGCCACATCGCCGCCGCCGTGGCCGGCGTCGGCGGTGGAGTTGAGGTAGATGACGGGCTCGGCGGAGTAGACCTTGATCAGCGTCACGATCGACACGCCCAGCACGCAGACGGCCAGCAGGCCGATGAGCGCGCCGATCGCCGTGTTGCGGCGACCGCTCGTCGACGTCGTCGTCGACGACATTTGCGACGCGTTCGAAATTTTCGACGTCGCCGCTGCTGCTAGCGTAATAATAGGCGAACCTTCGACGGTTATCTTATCGCTACCACCACTCGGCCGTCGGGTGTACGGTGGACGAGCGCTGGCGCTGACGACGGTGGCGCTGGTGGCACGTTCGTAATCCACGCTTTCTCGTCGGGGATACGGTGGTAGTGGTCGGTGGGCGTCGGACGTCGACGACGATGGTTGCGGTGGGGGATACGGTGGTCGGGGTGGTGGTTGTTGTGGAGAGGAGTGGTGGTGGTACGGTAGAGCGGTCTCGCTGGGCGCCAACACCGGTCTCACAACGTATTTGCCGCGTTTCGCCGGCGTTCTTTAAGCTTTGCCGAGTCACGCACGCGCAGCCAAAGCCGAATAAGTACGGTATGCTACACACATCGAATAAGTACGGTGTGCTTCTTCTCTTTTTCAAAACTTTTTTCTTCACCAAAAAAAGGTTGTTGAGTGCCCTAAAAAAGACTTTTTTTAACGATTTGACACCGCCGAACCAAAACGCACAACTCTGCTATACCGTACCCTACATGCTGTACGCGTGCCATACGCATACATCATGCGTTATATGTATCGTTAGTAATACCGTAAGTTAAACACCGTAATAAGATGTGTAATACCGTGCTAAAGCTATAGACTTTTTAACGCCTCAACACGTATGCATACATATGTATGAGATTGCGATGTGCTCACATATATGTGCGTATTACTGTACTGAGCTACCGTATTGTGTATACATATGTGGAAATCTATTCATTATGATAATTCATTAGACACGACACAAAAAAACTAATTAAAGAAGAAATTAAATTTATGCCCCAAAAATTCATTTTCCCCCTTTGACTTTTCGTAGCCAAGCCCAAAAAAATTAATAAAAAAATTTTTTATTGCTACAATCAGCTTTTTGCCTAAAAATCACCAATGTAATTAACGAATTAATTAATTAATGAATGTACTGATATAATGATATTATGAATAGAGAAGCGACGAAACGCTGACGAGGTGGCGTTTGAGGAAATAATACTAACGAAAATTATCATTATCAATTTAACACAAAAAATTAAAAAAAAATTTCTGGGCACACCCAAAAAGGCGAAGTTTAACGCACCGATGCTGATCACTTCGACAATGATAATGAGCGTTGATAGGGGTGTGGGAGTAGTGAATGATGATGATAATAGTGCAATAATTACCATTTACTTACGCAAATGCTTTGTGTCAAATTGCGTCAGAATATTCGAAGGGGAGGGGGAGAGAGAAACAGAAAGAGATAAAGAAATAAAGATATAGAATTAGAAAGGGAGAAACAAAAAAGATGGAAAAAGAGAGAGGGAGAGAGAGTGAGAGAGAAAGACAGACATAGAGAGGAAAAGAGAGAGAAAGAGAATATGACAGAAAGCGAGTGAGAGAACAAGAGAGAGCAGAAGAGATGGAGAGAAGAAAAGAGAGAGAGACAGAGAAAGAGATGATGAGAGAGAAAGAGAGAAATAGCAAGAGCAAAGACATTGAGACGAATATATGATATGTATTACAGAGGCAGGCAGACAAACAAAACAACAAATTACACAACATAAGAAAAAGCAACCGACAATCCACATAATATTAATCAGGGGTGTAACGAGAGTAAATTTGAAATTCCGAAAATCGAAAACCGAAAATCTGAAAAATTAATTTCCGAAAATCGAAAATCGAAAGAAAAATTTTAAAGAAAATTTGTAAAAATGTTGCAAAATTTTTTTAATTTCTTTCTTTTTTATGTATACTTTTCAATATATTTTTCAAAAAACCAGGAACAAAAAGTTATTTACAATTTATGCAGTAATTCTTTTAATTATCAACCAAAATTTTTTATTTCGCACAACGTGGGCTGTTTGGCTTAGTGGTTCGTATCCTCTTCATGAGTTTCCCTTTTTTTCGATTTTTGTTATTTGGTTTTTGTATGTTATATAACAAAAAAAACTAATCTCTCTCTGGCCTACTTTTTTCCAAGCCCGGCCCGGCCCTGCTCGGCCCGATTGAGCCCGTTTGGGCCCATAGCCGCACGAGCGCAAAAATTTGCTTAAATTTTGATTAAATACAAGTCAAAAAACTCATTTTTTGTTGTAAAAAATTCGGAATTTTCGGAAAATTTTCGATTTTCGACACCTTTTTTCAGAAAATCGAAAATCAAAAACCGAAAATCGAAATTTTTTTCGCCCCTGATATGTATTTATATAACAATTACTAAAGAGAAAAGAAGAAATTTTCTTTTCTTTCCTTTTTGCATTGAGAAAAAATTTAATTGAAAATTTTCGGTGATAAGCTTCATTTTGCAAAACGGCGATTGTCAAATTAGCACAATGTTGAGAATGTAAATTTGAGGTGAAATTAACGTCTGTAAAATGGCAGTAGGAAAATTTGTGATTCAAAAAAATAATGAAAAATATTCAAAATATAAAATAAAATGTAAAATATTTATAGGAAAAAAACAAATATAAAAACTGTCATACAAAGTTTGCATCACAAGCATACAAATGGACTGACAAAAATACAGACAGTCAGAGAGAGAAAAACAGACCGGCAAACGAACAAAAAAAGATAGAAAGACAGAAACACACACGCACACACGCAAATAGACAGACAGACATAGAAACAGACAGAGAAAGGAGACAAATAAATAGACTAACAGACGTACAGACAGTGAAACTGACATACGAATAGACGGACAGACAGACATACAGATTTATGGGCAAGCGGATAAAAAGAGATATAAAGCCAGAGACACACATACAAATAGACACAGACAAACGCAGAAACTGCCAGACAAACAGACGGTTTCGCTGGTCGCTATCATCATTCTCTCTCGACTCCCACACATTACTACTCCCACGCTCATTATCTTTGTCGAAATCATGATCAGCGGTTGTTTTTGTGGAAAATTGATAATGATAATTTTCGTGATTATCATTTTCTCAAATTCAGTGTTCATGTGTATGTGTGTATGGGTATGTATGTGTGTGTGTGTGTGCGTGGGTGTGTGTGTCTGAAGCTGAATTCGAAAATATATTTAAATTCGTTCTGTTTTTTTCCTTGGCATTATTACGCTCAATTCATTTCAATCGTGGTTCGCATTCCCATGCGGAGCCTGAGCTTTAGGCGGGTATCGTAGTATGCGGAGCTTGAGCTTTAGCCGAGTAGGCAAGTACCGGAGTAGATAGCCTGGGCCTTAGGTTGATTTACCCTGCTCCCATTCGGATTTGTGCCACTTTCCAAACACGTTTTTTAGAATATTCAAATGTGAAATTCGAGCTCAGCACATTAATTTCTCCAAATTAAATGAAAAAACTTAAAAAACTTTTTTTATTTAAAAAATGGAAAATTTTAAAAATTATTTCGTCGACAAATGTCGGTGTGCCATAATATCGTTATATCATTGCATCCATTCCATTCACTAATTAGTTAATTACGTTGGCGATTTGGCGAAAAATCTGATTGTAGCAGAAATATTTTATTCAATTTTTGGGTTTGGCCAAAAGTTGGAAAAAGTACGGTATTACAAATCTTATTACGGTGTTTAACTTACGGTATTACTCACAATACATATAACGCATGATGTATGCGTATGGCACGCGTACAGCATGCAGGGTACGGTATAGCAGAGTTGTGCGTTTTGGTTCGGCGGTGTCAAATCGTTAAAAAAAGTCTTTTTTAGGGCACTCAACAACCTTTTTTTGGTGAAGAAAAAAGTTTTGAAAAAGAGAAGAAGCACACCGTACTTATTCGATGTGTGTAGCATACCGTACTTATTCGGCTTTGGCTGCGCGTGCGTGACTCGGCAAAGCTTAAAGAACGCCGGCGAAACGCGGCAAATACGTTGTGAGACCGGTGTTGGCGCCCAGCGAGACCGCTCTACCGTACCACCACCACTCCTCTCCACAACAACCACCACCCCGACCACCGTATCCCCCACCGCAACCATCGTCGTCGACGTCCGACGCCCACCGACCGCTACCACCGTATCCCCGACGAGAAAGCGTGGATTCCGAACGTGCCACCAACGCCACCGTCGTCAGCGCCAGCGCTCGTCCACCGTACACCCGACGGCCGAGTGGTGGTAGCGATAAGATAACCGTCTCTTCCTCAGCTCTTCTTCCTCAGCTTCGCGCAGCCGTGGTGCGCACGGCCGCGCGGGCCCGAACAAATCATGGAGCAGCTCGTAGAGGATGTGCACAGCCCCCCGAAGTACCGCATCCTCGGCACGCTGCAGAACTTCCCAGCGTTCCGCGACGCGTTCAACTGCCCGGCGGGTAGCGCGTACGCGCCCGAGCAACACTGCGACGTGTGGATCAGCGACGTCACCGGCGGCGCTCACGACGGCGGCCGCGGGCCCGCCGCCGGCGGCGGCGAGCACGTAGACGATTTTCGATAAATTCTCTTTCTTTTTCCCGCTAATTTAAAAAAAATTCAATTTTTTATAATTTTTTGTTAAATTTTCCAATTTTTGTGTTCAATAAATTTCTTTGTTTCTGAGTTTGATGAATAAATTTCTGCGAATAATTTCATTGAATAATTGAATCATATTGAAAAAAAATTTAATTGACAAATCCTTATAAAAAAATAATTTAAAATGTTGAAAATGTTGTAAAATGTTAATCAAAATTAGCTTGGCAAACAATTTACGCGCCAAAACAAAACAAATTGGAAAAGAAAAATCGATGATGAGAAAAGAATGCAAGCGAAAATAATTAGGCAAAAAAAAGTGGCCTTTGCCAACAGGAATTGAACCCTCGCCCAAAAATGAAAGTGAATAACTTCAGTGATGAGAGGACGCTTTACCAGCTGAGTCATCAAGTAAAAAATTTTTCGTTTTGTGCAATTTTATTCTTTTTTCGAAAAAAAAATTTTTTTCGCCTATAACGATAAGCTAATAACGATAAAATTGCTTTTAAAAAATTTTACAATTTTTTTGATGTTGTAATATACTGAGAAACACGAAGAAAAAGGCTTCGACAGAGAATTTGAAAGGATTTTTAAATGAAAATTTCTTGTCAATTCCGGTTTTCAACAGATTTTGGAGGGAAGAAATTTCCGGAAAAAAGTCGGAAATACCTACACCAAAAACTCGTAATTATCCTAATTCGTAATTACGCACAGCCCTGCTTGGAATGCAATGCTTATAAAATAAATTTTACATATTGTTTATTACATATATTTCATCCATTACAAAATTATTTAAATGTCCGAGAATATGCCGTGACAATTTTCGAGCGCGTTTTCGTTCTCGTAAAAAATCAATCAATCGAAGGTGCCGGCGCTTTATGCGCTGGCAGCGGCGACAACGGCGTTGGCAACGTTTTTGAAGCGCGACGTTGACGCGTTCGTCGCAGCTTCATCAGACGACGACGCGGAAGCACGGCGGCGACTCCTGCCACACAACACCATCCCGTCTTTCACTCGCTGGCGCAATTCGATATGGCCCACATCGAAGACGTTCGCGTCCGTTTGGTTTAGCGGATATCGCGACACGGTCTTACAGAACTAAACTTAATATACAAATAAACAATAGAAATTCTTTGGAAAAGCTAATTTTAATTTGATTTGCATGCAAATTGCATTATTGGACGCTAATTGAAAAAAAACTAATAACTAATATATAT
>SAUE01000004.1:236073-246738 GCA_009724625.1 Deladenus siricidicola
GGGGGGGGGGGGGGCGGACGTAGGTTTTATAAGCGTGTAGTAAGGTATTTAAATTTCTGGTTTTAAGGATCCCTAATAATTGTGTGCTGCGAGTACAAGAATCGTACTGAACCCATAAACGCGCTTTGCGCTTTAAACTTCTAAACCATTAAACCAAACCGTCGACGGACGAAATGTCGAGAGAGAGAAAGCAGAAAAAAAAACGTATCGTCCCGACAGGAATCGAATCTGCGACCACGAGTTATCGGCCCGCAGCTCTACCACTGAACTACGGGGACATCCAAAAGATTTCCTAACTTTCTGAAGGCCATTCCCACAATTCATTTGATATAGAAAGGTCTAGTTTATTGTCAATAATAATTCCAAAGTCTCTAATAATATCAATGTGTGGAATTTCCACGTCATTATAATAATATTTTCTTTTTAGATTGTTTTCGCCCAGATGGAATACATTGCATTTGTGCGGAGCAATCGGAAGGACCCAACGTTCAGACCAAGATTTAAGAGATTTCAGTGCTTTACAATGCTGTGATTTGAATCCGACTTGAATCCGAGCGGAGTCACGAACCGGATTCGGTTGAGATGAGTCCTTTTCTCCGGATTCAAATACTAAATGAATCCAATTTTGAATCCACGATTTCGAATCCGTTGAGATGAATACGAACATTCCTGGATTCGGGATTCACCTCCGATTCATGTCAAAGCAATGGTGGTTTATCGAGCTTATTTGTGTTATGATCATTTTTAAGGTCGATATAAAGTTTGACATCATCAGCAAAAAACTTAATTTTAATTTGAGAAGGTAGTGTATTAGGAAGATCATTAATATAGATAACGAACAGTAAAGGACCACCTAATACACTGCCTTGTGGAATACCAGATCTAACAGGAGTACTATTTGAATAGAAATCAATAATTTTTACTTTCAAAGAAATAGCGCTAATACAAAAAAATCGATATATACAGGCAAATACAACTTACAATAGGACTTAAAACGAAATAATAATAGATAATGATGAAAAATGTTGCGTTTGAGTGGGAGAAACAAATTCAAAAACGCATAAAAATGTTCTTCTGCTACAAGGAGGAGGGGGTTGTATGCAGCTCGTTGTATATAGCTGCCGGGCGGGGGCCGGGGGATGATTAGACGAAACGTATTCACCTACAGGCTTGTGGCCATTTAACACAAAATACGGAGCAGGTGGGTGGGGAAGCAGGAGATGGGTACGCCATTATCGAGAAATTTTTTGCTATTTTTTAAATAAATTGGAAGCAATAAATTGAAAATTTCGTATCCTCCCTACCCCCACTCGCAAAATGTTATGCGCCCCCCCCATTACGAAATTCTAGATACCCCACCGCCATATTATTACACTGTCCGTGTCATAGTTTTCGCTGCCCTAAAGTATAAAACATCGGCCGTCAACAACAAAATTCACTTAATTTTTCAAAAATATGTCTGCGAAAATTCCAGAAAAACGTCGCATATTCACGCATATTCATATACGATATTGCACTTTTATGTTTGTGTTGCAGACAAGTGTGTCCGTAGTAAGTTTTTTCGTCTCCAAAGCAAGTTTTTGGGGTTAAATAAATGAGTAATTAGATATAAACACGCATATAAAGTGGTGGTGATCTCGAGCAGCGGCGAGCGCCAACTCACCCGCTGGGCGCACTGCGGCGACGCACAAACACGCTTCGTGCTGAGAGACGTGAAGAAGGCAGATGTCTACGTGATGCGTCACATTGGTTCTTTTTGAGGAGATTTTTTAGTTTTTTGCCTCTCAATGCAATAGATAAAGTTCACATATTGTTTATTACATATATTTCATCCATTAGCTATTACAAAATTATTTAAATGTCCGAGAATGTGCCGTGACAATTTCCGAGCGCGTTTTCGTTCTCGTAAAAAATCAATCAATCGAAGGTGCCGGCGCTTTTTGCGCCGGCAACGTTTTCGAGGCGCGACGTTGACGCGTTCGTCGCAGCTTCATCAGACGACGACGCGGAAGCACGGCGGCGACTCCTGCCACACAACACCATCCCGTCTTTCACTCGCTGGCGCAATTCGATGTGGCCCACATCGAACGTTCGCGTCCGTTTGGTTTAGCGGATATCGCGACACGGTCTTACAGAACTAAACTCAATATACAAATAAACAATAGAAATTCTTTGGAAAAGCTAATTTTAATTTGTGAATAACAATGTGCAAAAAATGAAATAAAATTTCATCAAAAATTAGCAAAAATTTGCTGAATTTGTTCATTAATTTGGAAATTTGCGCAAATCCTAGCGATTTTTACCCTCGAATTTGCAAAAGTGATAAAACAAAGGAAAATATTTTTTTACTGCAAATTTGCATTACAAAACCACAGATTATGCACATAAAATCAAACATTAAGCACATTTTGCAGAAGCAAATTTGCATTAAAAAACATTCTTGCGCAATGCAAATTTCTTTTTTTAAGTATACCCTCTTCTCAATCAATCAACCATCATCTCTGAATGATATCAATCATTATTGCCTGTTCTCAATCATTTGTAGCTGCTGTCAATCACATCTGTGGCTGTCCTCGATTATCTGTGCCTGTTCTCACTCAATAATCTTTGGCTGTTCTCAGTTATTTGCTACCTGTTGTCAAAAATGTAAATTTAGCGCTGTGATCCCCGTCTCCTCTAATCCACAGCTTAATCACGTTAGGCAATTTGTTTCTGATTCACGCAGCCAATTTTGCAGCTATAAAAGCAGCCAAAAATTTCCGGGATTATTACATCCTCATACCACGGCTCTTCTTCACACTTACACAGTAGTCACAGCCATACAACTATGAATTTCTTTTATTTTTTCGCTCTCCTCGCCACCGTAGTCGTCGCGCTGTTCGGTCAGGGCGCGAACGCTTTCCTCTTTCCGCCAATGCCGGCGCCAATGCCAATGTAAGTTGCTTTTTGTTGTTGCTGTTGTTATTGATATGGTAAATAATTGATGTGGTAGATGAAGTTGTTGTTGTTGCAATAATTGTCATAGTAGATGAAATTGTTGATTGGTGGCACATATGGTAGGATATAGTAATAAGAGTTCAGGAATACTGTAGTCAAGTTAACGCTAGTATGTATCTACTCCCCCAACAATTGCTGTTTGATTAAAATGACATCGACATTATCATCGTACATAGATAGCCACTAATACATATGTATTAGTGGCTATGTACCACTAATCTTAGTACATAGCCACTAATCTAGATAGATTAAAGGTAGCTGATAGCGCATACTGTAGAGAGCCATTGTATGTGTATGTTGTGTGTTTAGGTGCTGCTGCCCGCCACCGCCGTGCCCGCCGCCCTGCCCGCCGCCCTGCCCACCGCCGTGCCCACCACCACCACCGCCGCCGGCGTGCGGATGCGGTAAGAAGATTAACTTTTTTTATTAATTTTTCATGCATTTTTTCAATATTTCTCTGTTCCCTTCCCCGCCCCTGTCATCCACAAATTTTCTTATCCTTTCTGTTTCTCATTTCTGAGATAGTGTATAAAATAGAGAAAATTTGAAACTATGCAAGTCCAAACACACCACATGCATTGGATACATATTACATAATTGAAATTTTAGGAAAATAAGACGACGATGAGATGAGTGTACGGTGGTTAGTTAACTTCGATAGCTGGAACGAATATGGAATACGATAGATTGTAATATATACAACCACACCGCCATCTACCACATATCGTATCCATGTGCAGTTGATTGTTCGTAGAAATATGGGTGGGTTGGGGTACGGTAGTTTGCAGTGTGCCAATCACATTTGTTGTATCGATCATAATTCAATATTTAATTTTACGTACAATAAATTAATTCGAAATTAATTAAAGCTAGCTGAAACAAACAAATATCTTAAACAAATAGTGTTTACATCTGCGGCGTTCAACTGCAAGAAAATACAATATGTATATGTAGGAGGGGGGATATCGATAATTCAAAATTTTTATCGGAGAGGGGGGGCAAAGTACAAAAAAATTTTTATCGGAATTATTTTTACAATAAATTAATTTGAACAAAGCTAATTTGAACAAATCGGCGAGGAGAAATGTAAATACTTAATATAACATAATTAAATAATTGAAAATAAAAATAAATAAAAAACAAAAAATTGTAATGAAATTAAAAAAAAATCCACAAACACGAACAACTCGAATTACGAGCAATTTTTTTTAACAACAAGGCTAAAAACCTTGTAATTTCAAAATTTGTAATTCGTAATTTTTGTAATTACGCACATCCCTGATGCGGAGCGTTTGAGTTCATTTCGGAGTGTGTGGTCGGCGGATTGCCACGCCCCCCTACTTACATTCCATAGCGGATAAGTTTAGTTGTGAAGACCACGCCCTAAAAATAGCCGTGGGGAAGAAGTTGGCAGTTGGACGATCAGCTATGGCGGTGGGCGGCTTGCTGGAAAAGCGATCTCGCTTATCCTGCCAACTACCGCCATCCTAGCCTTTCCAACTCCCTCATGCACTCGAGAACGAAGGCGCAGAGATTTACATTATTGTTGTATTTATGTTACACCTATTAATAAATGTATATGTTCAATCAAGAGTCCGAAACAACACGTGAAAATTCTCTGCTTCTTGATTAATAGTGAGAAGAATGACGACCAACCGCATTTATTTTATCAAAATAATCGTCGATTTTTTTTGGAAAAACATTCTTCAAAAAGTCATAGAATCATCTTACATCTTACTTGATGTAACTCCAGAAAACTTTGTAGTGAGTGGTTGTAGTTGTTGTAGTGAGTGGTTTTGGATGGTGTGTATATGTACATATATATGTATGTGTTTGCACACGTAAGTGGCAAACACGTTTATGTAGGCCATTACCCACCCCCACTCACTCCCTCCCCCCCCCCACCCGCTTCAATGCTTTGTGTTGAATTCTTGGACGAATCCGGATTATTCATTAATCTCAGGCCAGTCCAGTATGCATTTTAAATTAAAAGTTACATACATATATGTGTGTAACTATGTATAGATAATAAAAAATTGTTAATAGCACATAAATTTGCAAATGTGGGTAGCGTATTGTTTTGTATTTTTGGCATTTTCAAAGTATCAAATTTGTTTCAATTATGTATTTATACTCGTGATCAATACATGCATACATACATATGCAATACATATACATATTATGTGTATACGAAATGTTTATGTTATACAAAAAAGTACTAAAAATTGATGTTTTGTCTCATATCACAATTACAATTGAGGATTGCACAGCTTTGTGGGTTTGCACTTTGAAAAAAAAAGAAACAAATTTAACTAAATCTAGAAGCATGCTGTAGGTGAATGGATGCGCGACACTACCGTTCTCTCTAATATAATTCCCGTTGAGTGTGAGGAGAATGAGAATGAGATGATAATGATAGTGATATCATGATTGTAGCACATCTATTTTCCTGAAAAAAATAAAAAATTGTTGCCATCGTTATGATTACTGTAATATTTACTGTAGATATTGTAACAAAATAGGGCTTATTTAATGTAAAAACTTTTATGTTTACTGTAACTTTCTGGTTATGGTATTTTTGAAAACTTAAAAATTTTGTACTGGGAAATTACAAATTCAAAATTTTGGCCTACTTTTTGAACATTTTCTACAAAATAAATAATCCTTACCGCCACATCCGCCGCCGCATGGTGGTGGTGGGCACGGTGGTGGGCAGCACCTGAAAACACAATTATGTACATAACAATCAATATCGAAGATAGATAGCATGGATGATACGATTGTCAAATGATACCATTATCATTGTCTCATTGTCAAATGGCATTAATATGATGGTATTAAACCCACCGTAAACTCATTTTTCCAAAGTAAACTCATTCACTCACAGTAAACCCACAGTAAAAATTCCTTCCCTCCCTGAAAATCTGCAGTGATCGCCCACAGTAAACTCCACATTTCTAGCACTTACATTGGCATCGGCGCCGGCATCGGCGGGAAGAGGAACGCGTTCGCCGACGAGCTGAACATCGCTACCACGACGACGGCGAAGAGCGCGAAAACGTTGAGGAAATTCATTCTTGGCTGATCGGTCGGGTTTAGTCTGATTGATTGAGAGCTGACAATGCTGAGCGAAGTGAATTATTGATGTGTTCTGGCTGGGAATCCGTCGGCTTTTATACAAACATATATTTAAACGGCTAATGGAATTAGGGTGGGGATGGGGGCCACTTATCCATTTACACTAATTTCTTTCTTCCTTATTTGCCTTCAGCGAGAAGAAAGAATGAAGGGAAAAGTTAATTCCACTGTCCTCGTCCACTTTCTTTCTCTTTTCTTCCCCTTTTTTTGCGATTTTGCAATCCGCAAATTGGGATTCCTGTATTTAGTGAATTACGCGACACTTACAGCATAATCATTTTTGTCTCTAAAAAAGTTTAAGCGCAATTACGCACATATGGTATCGCGGCTATGGTAGCGACAGTGCTAGCACTGATTTCACTCTTCATTTGATTTTTTCATTTTTTTAATTATTTTTTATTTTTTTCATTTTTTTCAGTTTTTTCTTTGCAGAACTCTTCCGATTGGGACTGTTGCCTTTTTCTCAATTTTGTTTTAGACATTTCAACTTTTTTTGATTTTGTTTATCTTCGCCTTTTCCTTACTTAAATATTTGCACTTTATTCAAACGCTAAATTTGTATGAAAAAAACATTTTTTTACTTCGTCTTCTATTTGTATTCTTCCTTATTTCTTTTTCTTTCCCTATCTCGCTTTCTTTCATTCATTCTTTTCATATTTGGTCTGTCTGCTTTTGTCTGTTTTTCTATGTCTATCCCTCTTTTTCTATGTCTATCTCTATCTCTCTATCTCTTTCTCTCTTTTTTTAATTCTCTCTCTCTTACTCCCTTACTCTCTCGCTCTCTCTATTTCTCTCTCTATTTCTTTCTCTATTTTTATCTCTCTTTACTTTTTCTTTTTTGTCATTCTTTCTTTTTTGTGTTTGTTGTTTTATCACTTTTTTCTACGTGCTTTCTTTTCCTTCCTTTCTTTACTTCTTTCTTTTCTTCTCATTTTTTTGTTTCCTTTACTTCGTTCTTTCCTCTTTAATGTTTTTCTAGTAGGAAAGAAAAAATTTCAAATAAAGTTCCTTTTAGTTAGCTTGCATTTTGATTTATTTAATCCATTTACGCAACAATCCAGAAAGAAATTTTACGGTGATGATGATGATGATGATGATGATGATGACAAAGTTGCGATAATTGTCATTCCACAATTATCATTTTTTCATTCTAAAAGCCTTTTTGATGTTCGTGATCATTTGTTTGTTTGTCTTGTGTGTATGTTTGTATACGTGTTTGTGGGTTTTCAGAGATGATAATTTTTAATTGGCAAAATGTTTTTTTCAATCAATTCAGTTTATTATGCATACATAATTATGTATGTAAAAATTATAACATTAAGCAATTTGAATATCGAACAAATGAATTTGACGCGTCAGAAAAAAGGATATAAAAATATTTGTAAATGAAAATTCATTCAATGATATTTTAAAAATTATAATTTTCAAAGTATTTATTAAAAAATGATATCAGTGGAACTTCGATGAGAACAAATATTTTAATACATGTATTCTCATCGAAATTTTCAATTGATATTCTTTCTATAAACACATATGTATGTATGTACACATATGTATGTATGTAGTACATAATTTTCACTGATAATTTTCGTTTTTGTGGCGAGAAGCTTCAAATTCACTCGAAAGAAATATAATACATACAGTAAATTTTGATATTAATCAATAACAGTTAACATTAATTAAACATTCATTGGGCGCGTCGCTGAGATTGCAAACTTCACAGATTACGCTGATGATGAGAACATTGAAGTTTGAAGTTGTCGTCTGTGTTATTGTTTACTTACCTAAAATACATATATGTATTCACAAAATATCCAAAAAATTAGCAAAATAGTCTTAAAAACATATCAAAACCAAAAATTTACTTACCACCGCAACCACATCCACACGATGGTGGCGGCGGGCAGCAGGGCTGTGGCGGCGGTGGTGGCGGCGCGCAGCAGGAAGATTGTCTAAAAAATGTTTGTTTATTAGTTACATACATATTAACTCAAATTTTCTAGAATAAATGAGAAACTGCATATGCGAACATACAGTGTTTAGTAGAAAAGTCAGATTTTTTTCTTTAAAATTATTAATTTTTTCTTTTTGAAAATGTGGTATTTTTAATTAAGTATCACCGAATAAATTATGTTAGCTTCTAAGCGGCTTCTAAAACCTGCTGGCACACATCAAGCTAAACACAATAAATATCTAAATACAGTAATCAATGAAATAAACATACTGTTGACAACAGCAACCGCCGCCGCCGCTGCTGGGGAAGAGGAAGGCGCTCGTCGGCTGCGAGGCGAAAAGCGCTGCCAAAACGAAGAAGAATACGGCGAAAAATTTCATTTTCCTGTTGTTGTTGTTGTTGTTCTTGTTGGTGGTGACTGTAAAAAGAAACTAGATGCTACTACTGCTGTTGCTGTTGCTACTGCTAAGCTGTTTGTCGTCGTTCGTAGAAAAAACTGATGCTTAATCGCCGACGGAACATCGCTTTTATACAAAGTTTCCTGTTCCCGATTTAGCCGAGCTTGTCATTAATAACTTGCTAACTGCTAGCTTTCCTTTCCTTTCCTTTCCTTTCCTTTCCTTTCCTTTCCTTTCCTTTTTTCTGCTCTCTTGAGGATATGTTTTCCAGTTTTTTGAAGATTAGAAACCCTTTCCACTTCAACTAGACTGATTTTGTTTTTGATTTATGTATTATTTCCACACAAAATCTCGTTTTGCTCTAGTAAAGTGCAGAAACTTGGAGTTCAATGTTTCGGATATATGTAATCTAATACATATCCCATATCATCTTCATCTCATTTAAAGCACGCCGCCTCCGCCGATAATGATAATGAGGATGATAATGACGATAATGGTGATGATGATCCTAGATTTGACTATGATTTTGGAGAGAAAACTTCCGGAAATTCAGGAAAAAAGTGATCTTTAATAAATGAAATTTTAATATAGCTTTGTTATTTTTACTAGAGCTGCATCAAACTTTTAATATGACGATCAAAACGATTGCCTTCCTGGTCGTGTAGAGAATTTAATTCTGCGTCGAATGAGTTGTCGCTCGACCGAATTCGTTTAGAGGTAACTTAGTTACAGCCATTTATGTAAATTGACTAAAAACGAATATACCGTAATTTTAACCCTACCCTATAATAATATGTTCCTACTACTAATTCCTAATCTACCCGTATACCTGAACCAGAAGTCGGTTTGAGACCATGATTACTGCAGTACCGAGCGCTGAAAAAAACCACCCAGTTAATTAATTTTTTTGTAATCATATTGCTGATATTTGGTAAGAACGCATACACCTCAGGGTTGGAAAGAAGTAAAAATTTTAAATTTGGAATTCCGAATTCCGAGACTTAAAAATTGAATTTTTAAAAATTAAAATTTTTAAAATTTTTTTGTTTTTTATCGCTTACACATTTTTTGACAATAAAAAACATTATAAAATATGTAAATGGAAAAGTTGGAGATTACTTTGATGTAAAAACAAAAATTTCTCGAAATTTCATGACTTAATTTTTTCAAAAACTTCTGAATTCCTCCGACGGAAGAGCGAAAAATTCGCAATTTTGAGGCTCAAAATGACGGAAATTTCGGATCTCTAATTTTCGCTCAATCACCCTGATATGAAGCTTCAGGCATTGGTCTTTCGCACTTAAGCTTAGGCGTGTGGGAAAGTCTCGTAGTTTTTTTTGCTTTTTTTCAAACCTCTTTTTAGTTCCGAACCGAACCGCTTCAACATAAGTTAGCCAAAAGATCCCGAACACGAGTATCGAACCAGTTTCAAATTCGATGAATTTTATATTTTTAGTTAATTTTAAAGAGGTTAGAATTAGCGGATAAAGTTTGAATTTGACTTTTTTTCAAATTAACTTGAACTGGCGACTTGAAATTGAAAAGTTCACATAATTTTCATTTGAATCGAAATGGGAAAATATTACACCAAAATTATCTACAAAAAAGTTTTCAAACAAAAAAAGTCGATTAAAACCATTGCGCATCAATTTATCAATTTCCAAATTTACAGACAATTTCATTTATATTTACAAACAATTCTCATTTCTTGAACATTAAGGCTTTATGGGAACACAAAATACACACTAAGAATGCGGGATTTGCTGCGGCTATTCTACGTTTTGCTGCGTCCCGTCGCGCTTATTTCGGTAAAACCTCGAGTAGAACTTCTTGCGCTTGTAGGCAGCGGCGCCGCCGCCTGAAATATTTCTTGCTGTTAAAAGTTAATGTACAGTATTATCATATCATTTATAAATCTGATCAATCTTAAATTTGAAAATTTTCAATTAACGTTTTTAATGATATAAAATGACGGGTTTAGAAGGTAAGGTAAACAGCGGACAGTTTATTACCGTAAGCCGGCGGTGGTGCATGTTGTACGTATGATGGTGGTGGAGGAGGTGGAGGCGCCGGAGCATACGATGGCGGTGGTGGTGGTGGCGGCGGCGGTGGAGGTGGTGGAGGTGGCGCATATGATTGTGGTGGAGGTGGAGGTGGCGGCGGTGGCGCGTAGGATTG
>SAUE01000004.1:262101-274051 GCA_009724625.1 Deladenus siricidicola
TTTTAAATTTTAATGTAAAAAAATTTAATGTAAAATTAGAAAAATTAAAAATCTTTGAGGCATTAACAAGACAAATAGATACACAGTAGACAAACACACACACAGTAGCTGCGACTACTTCCTCATTTCCGCAGTCGAAACCAAATGCTCATTTATTCATTCGCTCGCTCCCCCCCCCATCCAAACCTAAATTTTCCTTCCACAAACAATGGCTAAGTGATTATTGACTGTGTTGGTGGTTACTGTTCACGATTCATATGTACGACACACATACACACACATTTGTGTCCTACCTGCACATATATCATTATCACATTCATTCGTTCACATGTGACGGTTATGGTATAGGTTGGATATTATTAGTATTATTGTGTGTGTCATATTGTATTACTTGAAATGTTATTGCAAAAATAAAATAAAAATATTTTTTGTTGTATTTACTACCGTATACAATAGTTTCCACATAGCAGAATTTTTTCTATCATTTTGCACACATATTACCGTAACTAACAATGTTGTTTTTACGGTACTGACAACTCATTTACGCTCAACGTTACTGTGTTTACGATATTATGTCATAGTGTTTAATAACGTACTGTATACATACTCTAGTTTATTTATACATTACCGTAGACAAATGTACATACAATTATTATGACCAAATGGTTCCGCATAGCCACGAGACTCGCCTAAAGTTTAGCCGAAAGCTCAAGCTCCACATAGGGAAAAAGCAATCTTTCGAACTCGCGAGTGTGTGTCCGTGTGGAGGCCAACAACACTTTTTTCATGTATTTTAAGTTGTTGTGAAACGATTTTGAGCAAAAAAAGTTTTTCGATTCTTTTCGAAAATTATTTTGTTAATAATAAAATTAAAAAAAATGGATATTTTTAATAAAGGAACAATCTGGGCCGCAATCGGCGGGCCGCAATTGTCGCAACACGACATTTAAAGTAAAATGTTTAGTAAAATGAAGTACAAAATACTCTCACTACCTACCGTATTCACTACCGTGTCCTCATTCGTGATTCCTCTCTTGCTATTTTCCACCGTCGTTCGCCTGAACGAGTGCGTGGACCAGAAAGTGGCGGTGACGGTCGTGCCGCTGACGGAGCCGGTCGCCGAGCCACGCGTTCACGCGCCGCCGCCCGACGACCGCGGCCGCCTGCGGCTGTGCAATTTTCCGGCGCGCGCAGACGAGCGCGCCGGCGGCGGCTTCGCCGTCGACGGCTACGTGCCCTCGCTGTGCACGCACGTGGTCGTGCCGGTAACGCTGCGCGCCAACGAGCCGTTTCGCATCCGCTTCGAGATGAACACGCGCGAGCGCGTGGACGGCTGGTACGCGCTGTTTCGCTTCAGGGCCGTCGATCCGCACCTCAAGGTTACGATAAAATTTCTTTTTTTTGTGTATTCTTCCTAAAACGTAAATACAGTATTATTTGGAATATCTTACAGTGAAATTAATGTAAAATATCTTTAGCTACAGTGTTACTGAGATACGGTGAATAGTTTACTCTATCGTGTCGTTACATACGCACACACACAAAACACTCACATACAAAATAAACACACATAACAAACATACATACAAATGAAACACACAACACACAGAAAATACACATACACAACAAACATACGTAAATACACACATGATTTTGTCAACTTCCACCATTTTCAGGTTGTTTTTTCGCTAAACGTGGAAGAGGCGTACTTTGACGAGATACTGAAGGCAAAGGCGGAGATCGTCGACGAGTTCATCCACGAAGTATTCGACTTCGCCTTCGACAAAAACTTTGACGGCGTCGAGCTGCGCTGGACGGAGTTCGCGCAGCAAGCGCACGGCTCGAAGGCGAAGGCGCACCACGAAATGCTGCCCGCCCACAAATTCTTCAAGGCGATGCGCAACATTCTGGACGTCAGAAAAGTGGACCGTCAGAAGTTCCAGGTACAATTTATTTAAAGATTTTTCATTTAAATATTTAAAAACAAATCTTTGGAGAAATAGAACGAGTCAGAAAAAGAGAGTTAGAGAGAATGTCTGAGAGAGAGGGCGAGAAAGCGAGAGAGAGAGCGAGAGAGAGATAGATAGATTAATAGAAAACAGAGAGAGAGAGAAGCTAGAAAAAGAACGAGAGAAAAAATACACCAGCACACACAGGTGTTCGTGCGCGTGTCTGGCTCTCTGCGCTATCTGAACGAGGTGGTGGACGAGCAGCGGCTACATGCGCCCGAGCTCGGCGCAGCCGTCGATTTTCTCAATCTGGAGACGTATCAGCTGTACGGCGCGCAGCCGCGACTCTTTGACGCGTGGTAGGTACACAGCAGGGAGTGGAGGAGGGAGGCAGTGGGCAAAATCTTTTAGTTTATGTTATATTTATGTGTGTATGTGTACATAAGTATTTTTGTGTGTTTATAGGTACGGTGCATCGCTGGCGAAAAACAACTTCATCAAGGCGGTCGACCGCTGGCTGCGCGCCGGCTTTCCGCGCGAAAAACTAATCGTCGGCATCGCACTCGACGCGCACGGCTCGCGCCACGCGCCTGACGAGCTAGAGAAGGGCGTCCTGGCTCTGGTATGTTTGTTGTTGTTGTTGTTGTTTTTTGGCTAGAACGATAGTGGTTGCCGCGCCGTGAGCACGCGTGAAGAATGTCGACGTACGGTTTGGTTTGTAGGTGCGCGACGGCAGTCAACAGTCGAGCGCGACGCTTCCGCTGAGCGCGTTCTGCGCGCGCGAAACCGCCGTCGGCGGCATTTTCCGCAAAGGCATCGCCAAACACGACATGCCGAAAACGCGCGCGTGGGCGGGCGAAGAGATGGAGGACGTTTATCGCAAGGTAAGGACAAAAATACATTTAAAACAATTCATTTCAATGTATACTGTATTTTAGTAATAATAGCAAAATGATTACTGTATACAAGTGTGTACCATATTCGTTGTTTGCGCAAAAAATTGGATACCGTATTCAGGTGTGAAAGTGAATTGTACCGTACACTATCAGGGGTGGGCCGCAAATAAATAATAAATATTTACTTTGCAAAAATCGCAATTCGCAAATAATTTTTTATTTTTGCAAATCGCAAATTTTCATCCACTATTCCACTATGTTTACTATCATACATGCCGTATATTCAGGTGCAATCGGTGGTGGAGCGCGGGCTGGGTGGCATTTTTGTCGAGTCGATCTACGCGGACGACTGGGCGGGCGGCTGCGCGTCCACCGGCCACATCAAATTCCCAGCGCTGGTGCTGGCGCGCTGGCTGCTCACCGGCCAGAAAATGACCGTTCACCACCAGCCACTCAGCGCCGCCGCCGAACCGTCGCGCATCGTAGCGTAACGCGCCGCGCGCGAAAACGATGGCTCTTTTTGTCAATAAGCATTTTCTTCTACCGTATATCTTTATTTTTTCTTTTACCATAACCATCATACTGTATTATTATCGTAATCGATTTTTGAACAATTTTATCAAAAGTAGCTTTTTTCCATTTATAAAAATGTTAAATAAATTTGTTTAACTGTTATTACCGTACACATATGTATGTATTTGCTAATCGGTAAATTACCGTAAAACACAATATACAACTATGTATACATACAGTTTTTCTTTTGTTCCTCTTATTCTCTCGTAATTTCTCACCATTTCTGCTTTTGCGTGTATTATTTTTCTCTTTTCTCTTTCCGTTCTTTCATCTTTCTGTTCGTTATTCTTTTCTCTCTTTTTCTTTTCTTTTTTTCTTCGTTATTTTTTGTTCTTTTTCCCTTCTTTAAACTATTTTTCTTCTTTCCTGATCCGTTCCCTTTCTCTCTCACTCTTTCTTGATCTTTCTCTCGCTCTCATTTGTTTGTTGTTTTTCCCATTTTTTCATTCTTTTTCTTCTGTACTTTCTACGTTCTTTCTGTTTGTTTTTCTTCTATTTTCGGTCTTTCTTTTCTGAATATTTTCCCAGCCGTTCTTTCTTCATTTTTTGGTGCTTCAAATTTTGTTTTATTTTTGCATTGATTTTCGCGTTACTTTCCTAAAATAATCCCAAAAAAGGTTAATTTTTCTATTTGCTTTCCTTTTGCTTTCTTCTCCGATATTATCATACTGCTTTCCTTTCTCCCTTTCTTTTTGATTTTTTCAACTTTTTTCTTTCTCTTTTAAATTGTTTCAATTTTTTCTCTTTTTGCTTTCTTATTTTTTTGAGAATTTTGGAAGAGATGACTCACACATACGCACATACACACAAACACACATATATACATATACACACAATTTCACATTCAATTGATATACTCAACAAAGAAACAATTAATCGCGTACACATTGATACATATACTTAAATTCAATCATTATTTTTACCCACATACATACAACAATATCACACACATGATAGACATACAAATACACCAAACACACAGATGCATACGGAGATACACAGATACATATACATACACATATATACACAATTATATATATATATATATATATATATATATATATATATATATATATCTGTCTCTTTTAAACATCTGACGCGGCAGCAGCAAAAAGAGGGGCAGATATATGAGTGGGCGTGCGAATCAACAACAACAAAACGGCAGCAGACAAACACGCGGNATATATATATATATATATATATATATATATATATATATATATATATATATATATATATATATATATATATATACAAAGATACACGCGGACGACGCTCACATACACACATTACACACATTTTAATCAAAATACCTTTTTTGATCGAAGCGCGCTTCTGGCCGCCGCCGGAGTTCTGCCACACGGCAGGCAGACACGCGTGCAAATCAGACGTTTTTAATCCGCGAGGCGTTTTTTTTTTGGGGAAGCAAATTGTTTTTATTTCAATTTTTTCGCTTTTGTTTCATTCTTTCGCAATTTTATTAATTTTAATTCTTCATTGCCTTTTTTCTTCGGTGTTTTGTGCAATTTTGAGGAAATTTTTATCAAAAAATATCGAGAAATTATAACTATTACATATACCTAAAAATATCACCAACTGTGTGTTGCCCACCGTCCTTATTTCCTCATTCCCTTCATTTTCATTCATTCATTGTTGGCATAATGCCAAATAGAAAAAAATTCAAATTTTACTTTAAAAATTATTTTATTTGGTGACAAAAATTTTTTAATTCATTTTTAGCGCCATTCTTAACCAAAAAATCTGATAGGGCGGGATAAATAGTAAATGATGTATTCCTACAACCGTCAATTCCCTTTTTCCATGGACATTTTTTGTTAATTATTATATGTATGTATTTCTTAGGCATTTGACTACCGTACTATAAATTTGGCGTTCGACAAACTTTGGCAGACTACGATACTCTCTGGAGAATGCGGATCATATACAGTTTTTGATTTGAAACCATTGAAATTAACTAATGAGCACGCCGAACGACGCGCAGCCAGCCGCCTTTGCGGTGCGGCCGAGCACGTCATTAGGCGCGACGGCAGCAGATTTGGCACAAGAAGCGCGTCAAAAACGTAATGAAAGCGTCGACGACTATTTGCCTCTGTTTGAGGGCGGTGACGGCGGCGGCGCCATTCTCACGCAGCCGACGACGCGCAGCGGCGGCATTGACGCGACGGGCGCTGGCGGCGACGAATTTGCGCGCCCGAAAATGATGGTCGTGGACACGGGCGGCAGTGAAGGCGACAATTCCGATAATTGCTGTATGTATTCTTGTTTTTTGTTTCTGCCTAATGACAAAACATGGAGAGAGGGGGATTGAGAGAGACGAAGATAGAGACCGACAGACAGACAGACAGACAGACAGAGGCAAGAATATCCACAAAGAGAGAGACAGACAGACAGGCAGACAAGCAGGCGGGCAGACAGACAGACAGACTGACTGACAGACAGACACACATAAAGACCGATAATAAAACAGAGAAATAGAGACAAGCAGAGAAACAGACAGAACGAGATATGTTTAATCAAAATATGTGATTTTATAGGCGCTGAATTGTGCGTGGGCTGTGCGGCAAAGCCCGACGCCAGCTTCATGGACGTGCTGACGGCGCTGTGCTGTTGTGTGTGGCTGTTCCGCGACGCGGCCGGCGATTGCGGGCTGTGCTGTGGCGAGTGCTGCAGCAGCTGCAGTGACTGCTGCGGCGGATGTTCATAGCCCTTGAGTACAGCTAACAAGACCATCATTGTTATTCAAATTTTTTATTATTTTTTTCGGGATGACCAAAAGGGGTGGGAGGAGCTAAGCTATAATTCAATTTTTGTGTGGTTTTCTCACTTTATTTGCGCGCCATTGTACAAAATATTTACATTTAATTTATTATTTTTTTATATTAAATTTGGCTTTATATTTTTCTTGTTTCTCAAGGATGTTTTTGGCAGTTTTTTTTTTGCCCGCGAACAATCGATCGATATGTAATAAACTTTCAAAAGTCTTTCGATGCACTACACAAATCTAAATGAAAAAACCCGCTGAAATGACAATACACTGAGCAATGCCAATTCTTCGAGCAGTGCCAATTCCAATATTTTGCAAATTAAGAAAAGTAAAAACGGTCGAGCAAGTTTCAAACTTGCACATACAAAGAGGCAAAACGTGGACGACATCCATTAGGCCATGTTATAGCCCCCGCGATAACCGTGCTGCGACAATTGCGGCCCGCCAATTGTCGCAGTGCATAAGAATGGCCCGCAAAGCAAAGCAAAGCGAGAAAGAATGAATGAATGTGGGTGGGGTGCTGCGGAGAAAAAAAAGGAGAGTTTGCAGCTAGAAGAAAGGCAAACAAACACAAATTTGAGCACCAAAACGAAGAAAGCTTCAAAATGAAGGGCGGGGGGAAGTTATTTTTATTTTTTTTTTGGAAATTTTTTTATCGCAAAAGTTTCATTTCGCCCGTTTTTTGGCCACGAAATTTGTGATTGATCGCGACGGAAAATTATCATATGTAATGATTTATCATGATGACGTATGTGATGTGCTGTGATAAACAAAAAAGCATAATTTTATCACATAAAAGTACTATAAAATTTAAAAAAAAGGAAATAAGAAAAGCCTAATTTAATTGGCATAACCGTCGGTGATTGAATATTAAATATCGATTTTTTTACGTTAAATTTTTTAGATTTATTTTACCAAATTCATTCACATTTTTTCTCTTCTTCTTATTTTCTCTTTCTCTGTAAATCTCTAGCGCACTCTAAAAAATTAGCTTCACATTTGTGCGAGTTTACTGGAGCGCGGCAATGATTTTTGGCGCACGCAAAATCTGCGATAATCGGTATCAAATGTGCAAATTTTACGTTCATTTTGCGCCAATTTCCAAGTTTTACATTACCAATTTTTTTAATTTAGTCTCAATTCGTTTATATCCGTTGTACTGCCAATTTGCTAAGGACGACTGTAGTGATGAGCGCGTCAGATTTCCACGCACTAGACGGAACGGAAGCGGAGAAAGAGGCGGCAGCGGTGGCGCGCGCGCAAAACGCCGAAAATGCGTTGCGCGCAGACGCCTATGCGCGGATTGCGGCAATAAAAAAAGACGAAGAGAACGCGGTAAACGCGGTAAGAGCAGCCGCGCGTGTCGGCGATATCGAGGCGCTCGAATTGCGCCGGCAGACAGCGCTCCGGCAGACGGCGGCCGGCGCCATTCTCGTGCAGCCGACGCGCTCCACCGACTTCACGCCCTACGATGCTCCCAAATGTGGCGCGGCGACAGCGAGCGGCAGTCAAATGAGTTTGAAATTTGCCGAGCAAATAAATTTTAAAAATTTTTTGCTTAAATCATTCACAAAACAATTTGTTTAATCAATATTTTTAATTTCAGCAGACGATGGACTGTGCTGGCTGTGCTGTGGCAGCAGCCAACCCACAGCAGCAACACCAACAACAACAGGTGGAAGTGGCTGCGGTGGCGACGATGGGTTCTGCGGCGGCAGCGGCGGCGATGGCTGCGGTGATGGCTGCGATGATGGCGAGTGTGGCGGCTGCTGCTGCGCTGGCGGCGGCGGAGACTGTGGTGCGTTCGACGATGACTGACTACAGTGGCATTGCGTGACCCGTAGCTCGCAAATGTAAATGTAATAATTGAAAATGAATAACAAAATTGCGCCTTATTTATTACTTAATTCAAAAAGAGAGAGAGGAAGAGATTGAGACAGAGAGTCAAACAGTCAGGCAGACGTACATACATACAAAGTGAGAGTTAGATAGAGAGTGTGTGAGAGAAAGAGACAGACAAACACAGAGAAATATTTATTATAGATTATTTGTCCAAAATAAAAACAATAATAAAAAATGAGAAATGCTATTTCTCCCACCACACCCCAGCCTCCCTCTTCGCAATTATCATCTAGTGCTATACCTTCTCACGCGCGGGGGCAACAAATTTTCTTACGATTCACTGGCTGGAACGTGTCCAACTACGAGCGCGCCGATGCGCGCCGAACGACGGAAAAAACGTGGGTGTGGGCCTCTGCCTCAGCGAAACAATGAAATTTCCCCTCTCCCCTCCAAAAAAAATCGATTTTTCGACATTTTTTCTTTCTTCAAAAATTATGACTCATTTTATTTGCTTTTAATTTTTTTCTTCTTTTTTTTTCCACTTTGAATTCGGTATACATCTCCGGTAAAAATCATTAAAAAAAAATTATTTTCATCTATCACCATCCNCTACAGCACAAAATAAAATCGATGTATATTAAAAATAACGAAAACTCACGTTTCGCCTTTTTCAATTCGTTCACCAAAATTTAAAAAATGTTAAGCGAATTCAATCAGAGCGTCCAAACCATCGACAGTCCGGTGAGTACACAAGACTTTAATTACAATGCTCTATAACCGTAGTTCATTTATTACATACAATTTATATTTTCCTCGGATTTTGGACTAAAATTTGCATAAAACTTGCATAAGCTAACAAAAAATTTGTTTTTTTGCTCAATTTTTGTCCTTTCGCATACTGTATCCTTTTCCCTCATCACATAAATCACATAAATGTACATACATATATGTGTTATGCTCATATTCAATTGACACCGACCGTAGTACATACATGCATACATACATACACGGTGGATGGAATTAGATGTTCTGTGCTTGCAGGTAATTCCGGTAGTGCACGACCTGGGCGGCTTCGGCCGCTTCCCCGTCCACTCCGAGCTGCTCGTCACCGGCGCCAGCTATGCGGGCGGCCACCGCAAGGGCTTCGCCGTCGAACTACTCGCCGCACCAGGCGTGAGTGTCTTATTTTCATGTTTTTCTTTATTGGATTTTTTTTACTAACTTTTGGAAAAAAAATTCTAAAAACACACCAAAAATGTAATTACCACCATCATTTGCTATGTTACCGTATAAGTTGCTGTGTTATTGTATCATTTGATAAGATACCGTACCATTTTACTGTGTTACCCTATGCGAACGCTTAATTACTGCACTACACGCACACATAATTTTTTTCCTACATACACTTACACACACATACATAGATACACACACAATATGAACTACTGTAGTAATTTAACAAATTCAATTAAATTATCGTCTAATACGCCGCAACAAATCAATCAATAAAAACAGTATTTTGCACAGGTGGCGCTACACGTCAATCCTCGCTTCAAGTTTCTCGAGCATACGGTGGTGTTGAACTCGCGCGACGGCGCCGGCGCCTGGCAGGCGGAGGAGCGCCACGCCAATCCCATCGACGTCGGCGACAATTTTCAGATTCGAATTCGCAATTGCGCCGACCACTACGAAGTGAGTCAGCAATTTCATTCCTCCATTATTGCGTATGTATGGTAATTGTGAATATCTTACAGATTACCGTAAACAACAAACACTCCTGGAAGTTCTACCACCGTATTTCGCCGTCGGCGGTGACGGCCGTTCGCGTGGAGGGCGACGTTCGCGTCGACAGACTGCAAGTCACTACGCCGTCGAGTAACTGTAAGTAGGGCGAAAGAATCGTTTAAGAAGTATGTACTGTGTAAGACAGAACAATATTGACATAACCGTAAACCGAGGAGAAAGAAAGACAGTCAAACACATTGACAAAGAGACAAATTCAGACAATCAGACAGATTAAAGACAACAAAAGGTGAAAGACAAAAAAGACACATAAAGAGAACCAAAAACAGACAAGCAGTCAGACAACCAAACAGTCAGTTAGACGACAGACAGGCAAGCAGACAGACAGACAATCACATAACGACATACAGACAGACAGAAACACACACACACATCCACCCTGAACGGCAGACAAAAAAACAAAAAGAGAGAAGGACACATAAAATCCAGACAACTACAGAAAAATAGAGAAAAATGCACAATAATGTACAGTATTCGAAATTTAATGTTCAGTCTCATCGCCCCACAATCATCCATCGCCGCCGCCGTCCGCGTACGGTGGGGACTACGGTTGGCAGCCGCCGGCGAATCCACCGTACACGCCCTCATCGTACCACCAGCCGCCAAGCTACTACGATGGCGGCTACGACACGCCGGGCGCGCCTAACATTTCGGGACCGAATCTCTCGCAAAACCCAAACCCCAACGTGCCACAAGGGCCTTCGCCAATGTATCGGGTAAAATTTGCGTTTCATTTCTCGCAATTATTCAATTAATAAAAATTTAAATTGCAACCCTTTAGGCGGGCGACAACTTTCGACCGAATTGAGCGCAAAATGGCACGCAAAATATTCGAAGAGAATTACAGTAATCGAACACAAAAAAGATTTGTTTGTAAAATAAATAAATATTTCAAAAAAATTAATAAAGTTTACATAAAAATTAAATTGGCATTGACCAAAACCGCCACGGCGGCCATCAGCGAAGGACTTCGCGAGCTGCATAGCTGACTCCAGCCAGCAGGGTAGACTTCATTCCTTCGACACTTGCTATAGAGACGAGGTACCAAAAAAATTATAGCGGAAACGACAAAAAAAACTCGAAAAAATNGCCGGCCGGTTAGGCTGGACGCCCCCGACCGTTTAGGCTGACCGCACGACCACGGCACTTCGATCTCCTACCCCTTTCAAGCGCGCACCGAGGAACAAGGCGCGCTCCCATCCGGACTACACATCGCCACGACCGTCAGAGACAGTCAGAGAGGGTGGGACGTTGGGGCAAGTGGCCTGAGTCGTGAACCACAAACATGAAGACGGCGCCGTGGACGAGACCTGGTCTTATACTCCCACCGTCACCGCGCACTTTTTTAGCATTTTTTTAATTTTTAAACTTTTTTAAATATTTTTCAAACTTAAAAAAATTTCATTCCCATTCAATTCATTATGAAAAATACATGATATGTAATATAATACATACATATAATACACAATGAATACAAAATACAAATTTTGTACCTTTGCACACATATGTATTTTTTGAGTAAAATCAATTCTTTTTTTTGCAATTTCAGCAAAATATATTCACAAATTTGTCTATAATTATTAATTATATAATTGCATAAAAATATGTAAAAATATAAATAATTAACCTACATTTTGTATTTTATATATATATATATATATCGTAAATTAATTTCCAATTTAAATTTAAAATGTTTGCTTTTGTATTATTTATATAAATTTTAGTTTAAATTTTTACTAAAAATTTATAAATTTATCCTTTAATTTCTTATAATTTTGAGAATTTGAGATATTTTAAATATTTGCGCTAGCCCAACAAATGTCGTCCAAATTTCACGCTCGCCGCTTCGAGGACAAGGTGGCGATCGTGACGGCGGCCACCGACGGGTATCGTTTTGCATGATTGTCTGGGAAGCCATAGATTCCCCTGCCTCTTGCTCATCCACCTGCTTTCCTTCCACATGCCCCTTCTGCATCCCTGCCCCATCCACTATGCTTCCCTTCCACCTTCTTCTCTTGCCGCTGTCCCCTGCTCTTCCACCTGTTTCCATCCCCCCTGCTTTCCTTTTCATGTATTCCTTATCCGTGCCTATTGCCCAACAC
>SAUE01000004.1:274589-285082 GCA_009724625.1 Deladenus siricidicola
ATTTTTCAGTAATTTTTTTTATTGTTTTAATAATTTTTTGATAAATTTTTAATAAATTTTTTTATTTTTTTATTTCATTTTTAATTTTTTTAAATTTTTAAATAATTTTTTAATAATTTTCTTTAATTTTTAATCATTTTTTACTAAAAGAGTACACCCCCTCTCACCGGCTCTCCTTTCTTTAATTCAATCTCCGCCCCCTAGCCCCACCACTGCCTCACGTACCGTGAAAGATGAACTCCACTCCACACCTTCCCGTGCTATGAGGTGAATGACGCTGCTTCCCTAATAAGCAAGAATGGAATATATATGCCATACATCTTCTTTCCCTTTTTTTCACATTTTCCACCTAATTCTCGTGAATTTAGTGGCGGAAGTATCGTCTTCAACGCTTCAATCGCCGCTTACTTGACGCCACATGTACGATTTTTTATTATATTTTGCAATAGAGTTTGATGAGAGTTTGGAATAAGCAATACGATATCTAACCATAAGCAATACGGTATACAGTATCTAGCCCCAACATGTTTGGCAGAACCGCGCCAATTTGTAAGACGAGCTCAAAAAATAAATATTATTTTCCAGTTTCAAGCAGCGTGCAAAAATTGGATGCCAAATCGTTTGAAGAGTTATTTTTGTATTTTAGCCAATCGCCCCCTACAGTATCACAAAAACGACGCTATTGGCGCTGACGCGAGCGTTGAGCGCGTCGCTAGCCGCCAAGAACATACGCGTCAATTGCATCTCGCCCGGAGTGATTAAGACGCGAATGAGTGAAAAGGTTAGAAATAGTTTCTGCTCTCTTCCTCCGAAACAAGGCTGTTACTTGAATCAATGTGGATTCATCTATGTTCGATGATTCAGCTCATTTGAATCATGATTGAAATGAATCATAAAAATTTTGATTAAAACTTGATAATAATTCTTTAAAAAGATCTTGTAATATTTTTACATAGCTGTATGTATATTCCAGTCGAAATTTATTTAAAAAAAGTAATTTCGACGAATGATTAATTTGAATCATATGAGTCATTTGAATCATGCCTCAAGCCGTGATTCATCATTCAAAAATGATTCAAGTCACAGCCCTGCCACGAAACCAAAAGCAAGCTTGCTTACTGTGCACATGAAAATGAATCGAAATTCGAAAGGACCTTTCAAAATCGAAAATCAAAAGACCTTTGAGATTTCGAAAATCGAAAGAAAAAAAACACTGAAAATCAAAATTAGGAAGAAAATCTCACCCCTTAGGTGTGTGTACATATGTACATATCAGGGGTGCAGCAATTTTCGATTTTTGGCAATTGGCGCTTTCAATTTGCGCAATTTTGGCCAGCCAATTTGTTTACGTTGGACAGATGTGGAAGAAGGACGACAGCACGCCGGAACTGACTAAGATAGATGGCGTCGGCGTGAATCCGATGCGCCGCTACGGTATTCCGGCGGAGTGCGCGGGCGCCGTAGCGTTTCTAGCGTCCGCCGACGCGTCCTACATCACCGGCGAGAACATCGTCATCGCCGGCGGAGAGTACAGTAGGCTTTAGTCAGGAGCGCACACACATGTATTACTGTACTTTCATACACATTCACTCACTTATCTTTTTGTGATGATTAAATTAATTTTTAAAAAATATATTCATGGAATAATTTTTTTATTCATTTTAATGTTAAAACAAAAGCACTGAGAAAAATGTACATAAAATTTTATATTGCATACTGTACCGTATCTAGCTAGCTAGCGCAATACCGCACAGTATGACGCGAAAAGATTATTTCTATAATAAACGATTGACAAGCGAGTCTCGCCGCGCTCGCGCCGTGTAGTCATTTGCGCTGAGCGCTCTCCTGAAAATTAAATTGTAAGCTTATGTAAAAGAAGTGAAATAATGAGAAAAGCAAGCTAAACAATTACAAAAAATAGTTCCAAACTTTCACGCACATACCCATACGGTGGCACCTCGTCGCGCATTCTGTAGCGCGCGTCCGCGAAGCGCGGCAGCAGCAGAACGAATAGCAGCGAGAGGAACAGCTGCGAGAGCGCGAAATTAGCGCGCATTTTTTCGCTGTGTGTGTGCGTTGAGTGAATATTTTGTGCAAATATATTCAATCGATTATAGTTCGATTAGAAGGCAGCTGAAAATGAACCGCATTGACGGAAAAAAAAGTTTCTAAAAAACGCAAATTATTTGTGGTCAGAGACGAGTGTGTGCCGCAGACGGGTTTATACTCCGTCCTCAAAAAAACCGACAGAGATAGGCGAGAGAGCACCTCTGGCTAGAGAAAAGGGGGAAGCGAAAAGCGCCGTCAAAAAGGGCGAAAATATTTATTTCTCAAGATTGTGAGTAAAGAAAGTATGTGAGAAAAGATCACAATTGCAAATCATATGCGGGTTTTTTCCCCATAAAACTTTTTTATGTGTTATTTGGCAAAAATTTATATTCAAAAAAAGAAGAAATCGAAAAAATAACGGCTGCGGGCAAGAGAAAGACTGGTGGAGAATGAATTTGCGAAGAGGAGAATGTTCTAAACAGAGTAGTGGATGGGCACAGCGGAGACAACACTCGGCTGGGGTTGCTGTTGTTTTTGTCCACCACAAACAAGGGGTGAAAAGAAAGTATTCGGCGAATTCGCTTTCTATATAGCTCTCTACCCCCCCCCCTACCCCACCCCTTCCCAATCAACCACCATCTTCACTGCCGCCGCCACGTTCAATTTCATTTTATTATTTATTTTGTTTTTACCTGCGCTTTTGACAAACATTTTTGCTCCTTTCTTCTTCTTCTTTGTTCACGGTTTCCTTTGAGCACAATCGAACAATAAATTAATTACAAATTGCTAAAATATCCATCCATCCTTTTCAACTCGGAAATATGTATGTAATGTTCACGTAAATGACAAAGCAGCGCGCGCGTTCCACAAGCTTCAAAAGCGGGAAGGGAGAAAAGAGGCTGTGAGGTTGTTCATCAGTTGGTTCAGTACCCAAAAACAATTTATTCTTTTAAGATCACAAAATCGGTTCAAATCGAAAAGTGATTATTCCACCACACTGAGAGCCGCCACTGTTTTTAGCAGTATTTTTTATGTTTCTTCGCCGTCGTATGATTTTTTGATGGCGGAGCGAGTGTGAAAGCAGACTCTACTCAAAATCTATCTACTTATTTATTTATTAATAATGTACAGAATTTACAATTTTATTATTTCAACGAATAATTAAATTATTCTTGCACGAAATCAAATTCATTTCAAAAAGCAAAATTGAAAGAATCTAAACGTATAAATTACATTGGAATTTTACATAATATTTTTAGACTTTTTTCTTCCCAGCTTAATCAACATTTTAGAGAGGGAGAAAAAGCGAATTATTGTTTGCCTAATAATTTCAAATGAAAATAAAAGTAATAACGAAATTTAGGACCTGCTCGTCATTTAAAATCCGATTTGGCATGGGAGCACAAAAAATATATTATTTTACAGGAATACCACGTAAACTAAAGTAAGGAAAATAATGGCGTGTCAAAAATGAAGTATTCGACGTTTTTCGTCGACGGTTTGTCTTTTCGTCCTCCTCCGCCTCTTTAATTAGGCGGCGATGGAACGCTCCAGATTGAAGTTGTAGGTGTAGGCTTCGGCGATCCTCAGCTGCGGAACGGCCGGCAAATCGCTCGACTAAACACTCGTTGGATGATGCGAAAAAGAAAAGAAATAATTCAAAAATACCTTAATTATTCGCCCGTATTTATTGGAGTCAAATAGAAAATTTCATTTTTTGAAATTTTAAAATTCCTCAAAAAAAAGGATTTAGTATGGTCATACAAATCTAATCGACCAGCCTAATAAATTAGAAATTCAGTAAAACATTTCGGTGATAAATTCTCAAATTTTCCAAAAAAATCAATCAAAAAAGCAATTCCGTTGGCTCAGCCACAGATAATCTTCAGAATAAAAAATGCGCAACAACATTCCGAACAACCTAATATTTATAATATTTTTTTTCTTTTTAAAAATTTGAATAAAAATAGAACTCAGACCAGCGGAATATTTTTTAGATTTTTTATAAAAAAAATTTAAGTAAATTAGGTAAAAATTAAAATTTTTGGCAGCCTCTCAAATCCCATTCTAAAAAGCTAAATACCCGAGGTTGAACAGCTAAAATACAATCGGGAAAAAATAAATAAGCAAAAAATAAATAAGCAAAAAGAAGAAGAGAAAATCCACCTTATTCTGTGTTGCCGACAGCGACGAAAACCTCGGACTCAGCTGAAAAGGCACGCCGTCGATTCCGCGCACGCGGTCGCCCTGCGCGGCTTTGATGGTAAACGCGTTCACGCTGCTGCCGGTGGCGCGCAATTGGTCGAGGTCGGTGGCGGAGTGGCGGTAGCCGG
This sequence comes from Deladenus siricidicola, assembly GCA_009724625.1. Taxonomy (NCBI): domain Eukaryota; kingdom Metazoa; phylum Nematoda; class Chromadorea; order Rhabditida; family Sphaerulariidae; genus Deladenus; species Deladenus siricidicola. The sequence goes on from SAUE01000004.1 coordinate 278,972, forward strand.
CCGCATTATTGGCCGCCGTATCACCGACGCTCGGGTACAGCGGCGCTGCCGCGTTTGGCGCATTTCCACTGCAAAAATACATATAATTTAATTTTAATTCAAGCAATAAAAATCCGAAACAATTACGTTAAAAATCTTACTAGCATTTTCTACACATAAAAACGAATTTTACTACTTACAAAAAATTAACAAAGGCCACCGCGCCAGACATATGGCAAACAACTTCTATTATTTCCAAGTAAATTTGAAATTTTTAGAGAGCAGAGTTGGCAAGAAAAAAATAAAATTTCCCATTAAAAATCCGTAATTCCCAGGCAGAAAATGACCGGAATTCGTCAAAATGACCGGAAGTCCAACGGAGAGAGTCCAAAAATGTCGATTACAATTTACTCTTAAAAATTTCTATTTCCCCTTCTAATCCCAAAAAAACTCTCTAAAATTCTACCGCAATTCCGTTGCTGCCGTGGATTGGCTGTGTCTGAGGCGGCCGTAAGTCTCGGGAATTGTGGACACCTTGTAGCAAATCATCATCCCGTCAACGTCGCTGAAAGACAAAAAAAGTCCAACTGGACAAAATAAATATCACAAAAAATTTCTGCTCACTAAATTTACGCCGGAAAATCGATCCCACACAAAATAAACAAAAAACGACAAAAAAATAAAATAATAAAAAATAATAAGTATTAATTAATAAACAAAAAAAATCACAAAAAATTAAATTAAATTTTACCCGGCCGAGGTGTAAGATTTGGGCGGTTTGCGCGACCTCGCCAATATGACAATGTCCGTCACCGCGTCCAAAGTGTCGTTTCGTGGCGAAAATCGCGCGCACAAATACTTCTTTTTCAGGGCTCTTTCCTCTAAACAAAAAATAGTATTGTAATTGGAAGAGCTCGTAGCCAGAAGAGAGAAGGGGAGGGTGCCGTACCTACAACCCATCAGAAAAAGTCCTAATGTAAAAAATTAGAGATTTTTTACTTTCTCATCTTAAAATAATTTTTTACACTTTCCCACCTCAACATTATATAGTCCTTAACAAAAAAAAATACGGCGCTACAAATTCAAATAATATTTATAATTAAAAAAATAATTTAAATATATCAAAAAATTATAACACAAAATTAGAGACTTTTTACACTTTCCCCTCTCCCCTAGATTCCCCCCTTCAAAAAAAAGAAACGACATCAAGTTCCACCAGATCAAAAAATTAAACAAATATCAAAAAAAAATTTAAGTAAGAAATTAGTTACTGGTGTCGGCGGTAAAGTCGATGCACGTGAAATTAGAGGGAACGGCCTCCTTTTCGCTTATTATCGCCAAGTCCGTCACCACTTCCAGGCAGTGCTGCAACAAATTCTCGATTATATTTGATCAGAATTTTAGAAAATATTCCGTTATAATTTGACTTAGAGATTTTCCGCTTCTTTTTTTGGCTTTATTATATTTCTCTTTTTCGGCGTATTCAAAAAGTCCCAATTTTTGTTTTAGATTTGCACAATTTAAATAATTCAAAATTAAAAATATGAAAAAATAAAAACATTTTTGAATTCATTTTTTTCGAAAAATGTATTTTTAACAACGGTCCAAATAACAAAAAAATCAACAAAAACTTTTAAAATTCTGAAATACCTAGCAAAAAATTCAATTTTGGATGAGGCAACGGTGTTCTCGTGAAGTAACGGTTGATTTTGGTTTGTTCAGAAAATCGTAACAAGTTGAAATTTGAAAAAATACCAGTTCAACTTGAACTTTTCGAAATTAAAAAAAAAGCCAAAAATCGTAAAAGTAAATCTTTTCGCTTTTTAAGTTCGCCAAGAATAAAAAAATCGACAAAAAATCAAAAAAGAAAAAATGAACAAAAAATAGTAAAAAACAATAAAACGATACCGTGTCGGCGATTTGTCGATTAACGCAAATGTAGCGAAGGACGCGGCTAAAAATCCCGAAACCAAATCCCTCCTTCCACAAATCCGCGTCGCTGCCGTCGTCGAACGTCTTCGTAATCTGAAACCAACCACATGAAATTTATATAATCTTCTGCCTACAATTGAAATTTTTTATAAATAAAAAAGAAACCGCCGAAAATCCGGGAGGACACTTAAATTTGTCGGCCACAACGCAAATCGAAACGATGGGTAATTCGCTGGTTTCGTCGCCCATTTCGGAAGACCTCTGGAGCATACCGTGTGTCACTGAAAACTATGGCGCATCAGCAATCAAAAAAATAATAAAAGGAAAATTAACGAGAATACGCGCTCGCCGCGCGAATTCGGAAAATTGAAATGATTCACAAGTTTTATTATCCAAAAAATGGAAACTTTATCTCATTTGTCATATCGATTATCTCATTTGTCGGTCATTTAAAACATTTTGGAAGAAAAGTAATTCTCAATTCTTCCAAAAGTTACACCCCAGTCTCCGTGCATTTTTGGATATCGATAAGGCTAGAGAACCGGTTCAAATGGCGGGCTCGAAAAAATATGAGGAGCTTTCGAATGAGAAGGTCCGACAAAAAATGCCTCCTTGCAAACAAAGCGTAGTGTGGAAATAGCAAATTATGAAAAGATAGCAAGTTAACCAAAAAAATATGGACACTTCGCCAATCCCTCAATCGCCAATTCAAAATAAATTTTCAATTTCATTTTTGGTGAGCCTGTGATGATTTTTGTTGGCATACAATCAAATGTGCAGAATTCGATGAGGACCGCCGTCTTTTCGAAACAGGCAGGCAGGCATATAGACAAGTATAAAGGCGACGGACAAAACTAGCGCCATCGCTCACTCCATTCACTGGACCGTCTCGCTGCTGGTGCGTTCGTATTTTTGTGCTCATCGATCGATCGCTCCGACTTCTCCGAATTACAATGGCCGATAAGAGCGCTTACGTGCCCGTGGACGCCGGCGGCGCCGCCGCCGGAGGTAAGGGGGACCTCGATATCGACATTGACAGCGATTTCTTCGGCGGCGGAAACAGCAAAGCGGCGGCGCCTGTGCCCGCAGCACCGCCCCCTCCGGCTCCTGTCCAGCAGCCCCCAAAGCCAGCGGCAAAGGTTGGTTTTTCCATGATTTTTGGTTGCTGTATTCTAAAAATGTCGGCCGATTTTATTTCACCTAGTGGGAAGCAAAAGCGCTTCCAAAATTCTAAACTTCTCGACACGCACCCTACGATAACGCATGGTGCCCCCACACTAAGGTGTGATGGAACTTTCATTTTGAAGTCCGTTTTTTGCAAAACGTTTTTGAATTTTTCCACCTGGCGGGGGTAGAGAGCTTCATTTACTGCAACAGACACCACATGTTCAGTGATTTATTATTTGTGTAAATAAATTTTAATTTGCAGTCGAGTTCATCAACTCACACTTCGGTCGCCGCGGTTTCGCCAGCCGCAAAGCCATCTGCAGCTACTGGCACGTCCGCTCCCAAGAAGATAGAGTACCAGAAGCCGAAGAAGTACGAGAAAGTCGTCGCTACTTATAGAAAATAAATCTTCTGAAAGAAGCTGGATTGCCTCCGAACGAATATAAAACGCTGTTCTATGTGTAATAAGTGAGTAAAATGTAAAATTGAATAAAATATTGGCCATCTAATTGTTACTCACTACTTGTTCTAATTTCTTATATCGCGGTTTCTGAATTTTCAGCTCATAAAAAATCATAGTCATATCTCATTATCAGATTTATAATCGATTAATCAGTGAGTGAACGGATCAAAAAAGCTGAGGCTGCTAAAGCTTAGCTTACCCCCACAAACTTTCATATTTTTTTCATGCTTTCTAGATCATGAACACGAATCTAATATTCATTATGGGCAGCAAAGCTTCAAAAAATTTTTTAGCTCACCATATTTTGAAAATATACAAAAAAAACAGACCAAGATATAATTTTCGGGAAAAATTGAAATTTTTTGTTCATGTTTGCTTTCAAAACTACTCAAAACGACGGTAGAACGTCTGAAAGGTACCAGCAATATTTTGGCAAGCCAAAATATTTGCGCTGCATTTTCACGCAGAATGAATATATCTTGGGCGTAGGTTGACCCCGCTGAGGCTTTTTAAGTGTTGCAAATTTGAGTTATTTAGTCAAAATTTGAGTTGTTGACTAAAATTTTTTGTAGTTGCCGTCTTCACAATATGCTAGATATTTTATTGTTAAGTTAAACAAAATTAATTGTCATTACTTCATAAGTCGAACCACACGAGAGTAAAATGGAATAGCACTTTCGTAAGTTGAAAAAAAAATAATGAAATTATGTTGAAAAATAATGAAAAAAAAATGTAAAGCATATTTGTCTGGTTTAATAATAATTATGGAACGATCAACAAATGGCAAATAATGAGACGAGACGTGCTCCAAAATCATACTTGTCAGCCCCGTCCAAAATTAGTGAAAATTTTAATCCCAAAAAAAAATTGGCGGCGCCCTCTCCCTCTCCATTTTTAGTGGGTTTTACGCAGAGATTTCCTCTTGCAATGCGTATCCCTACGTGTGTACCCGAATAGAGGACGGGGTAGGAGGACGTTGGAAAGGGGCGTCTGGCAGGTATGACACGAGAATATTTCACGGAAGAACATTTAAAGAAGAAGAAAAAAAATTAAAATAACAATTGCAATTATGTAAGACGCTGGGGCTTGTGACTCTATTTGTCATTTGGCCGCGTCCCAAGACTATCTTATGGAAATCGAAATGAGATCAGCGAAGGAAGATATACATATTGGGGGATGATCCACAAGTTCAGTTCCAGCATTCGTTTTTTCGATTTCATGTGTGTATGCATATCTCCATTATGCTTGAACCAATTTACTTTAACTTTTGCTTTTGGAAATATGACTAAGAGAGTTTTCTGTCAGTCTCTGGGGCAGTATGCCTATCTTTTCGTGTATCTTTTAGGATCAGAAAATGCATTACAAAAAATTTAAAAAAAGTGAATCGGTTTTGAAAAACAATTCAGACTCGAATGGTTGCGTAACCAGAACCTCTGGATCAACCTATTTATTCATTATACAATAAAAGATTTAAGAAAAACGCTATATGCATTCGATTTTTGGCTCTTTACAAACATTTTGAGTAATTCTGCGAGCCGTATAGTGCGAAATTTCGCGCCGCATTTGGCATCACTGCGCCCGTGGGCGTTCCGCCGGCCGCAAATTGGCCGTACGCCATCGCGGCCGTCGTCGTGTTGAAGAAGGCGGGCTGAAAGCCGACAGCGGCGGCGGCCGCCGCCGGCGCGGACACCGCCGCCGCGCCGATTAAATGACGATAATTCGACCACGGCGATTGTACCGCGCCGTGTTGTTGCATAAACGCGTCGGCAGCGTTTTGCTGAAGACGCACGGCGGCGGACGCGGCGAAAAGGTCGGCGGACGCGCCGCACTGCGCTACGGTTGGCTGTGGTTGGAGCGCTTGCGCGATACCTGAGAAACGATATATTCATTATTTATTTTTAATAAAATACAAAGTAATAATCTTTTTTGTGCATAAGTTGCGAAATATATTTTGATAGATCACTTATTTCGTAGATTTTTAATCTATGAATATTGAGCCACCTTGCCCTGGAAATACTTTGACCGGTTGCGACAATGGGGAACTCGGGTTATGTACTGTATGCACTTTAAATATGCTAATATGTAGCAAATAAGTTATGTATACGTACAGTAGTCGTAACAATATCTACCATCCATAGGTGTGGGATATACGGCAGAGTAATATGTATGTGGAAATTTTAGAGGCTTATTTTACTGTATTTGTTGACCGACTGTAATTAATTAAATAAACAAATCTGATGTTTTTTTTGTTTCTAATCTGTTGATTGAGAACAAAAAATTCAATTATCACCATCATTTTTAGTTTAAAAAAATGATGCCACAGTAATTCCATTTTTTTGGAAGATTATAATTTGATAATTTCCCGTCTCCACATTCCTTTTTTCTGTTGCAAAATCGTACGGTGAATGAATAAGCGTTTTGTTGAAAACAATTTTGAAAGTTTATCTTGCATTTACATTTTTCCACAATTTCGACATTTGTCTGATGATATTCATTTTGTTTTTGCAAAAATGATGAAAATAAATAACTTTTTTTTCTTGGTGAGTTTTTACATCATTGTGTGAATCTGC
>SAUE01000004.1:374622-387123 GCA_009724625.1 Deladenus siricidicola
TGTGTGTGTGTGTGTGTGTGTGTGTGTGTGTGTGTGTGTGTGTGTGTGTGTGTGTGTGTGTGTGTGTGTGTGAGACACAATTTACACACGCACACACAAGAATGTACAAAATATGGTTTTGATAGACTTACGTGTGTGTATTTTGCATTTTCCGTTATCAATTTTTATGTTTAATTCGCCCCTCTATTTTCCGTCCAATGAAATGCAAAGAGAAAAATTAAAGAAGAAAGCAAATAAACTACGGTAGAGAAAGAAAAGCACAAAACAAATGTTTGTGTTGTACGAAAGTGAGAAAGAGAGAGACGTAGTGAGACAGAGAGAGGAAAAGAGAGAAAGAGAGACAGAAAGAGAGGGAAAGAGAGACAAATTGACACAGAGAGACAATCAGACAGAGACACACAAAAAGACAAAGAATCAGACAGACACCGACAGACAAACAGACATACAGAGGCAGAGAGAGATATACAGATAGACACAGACAAATAGTCAGACAGACAGACAGACAAAGAGACCGAGAGAGAAAAACGAAATCATACTAGTTATGTTACAGTTTTTAACTTTTTTATATAATTTTTGAGCAAATTTTTGAACAAACATTTTTTAAATAGTTAACAAAAAAAATGCATTGTGAAAACGCGAGCGTTTTTTCGTCGTCGTCGTTGAGGCATTTTCCATTGAGTCGGCCCCCGCCGAAAATGACGAAAGCAAAGGAAAGCAAAAGAAAGAGAAGAGAAAGGAAAGAAATAGAAAAGAAAAAAAGCTACGGTATTTGTAAATATTTTTCTTTCGCTTTTTAATTTTGTTAAGAAAGGCAAATTGTTTTTCTTTCTTTGTTCTTTCTTGTTTTTTAGAAAGAAGGAAAGAAAGAAATTGAAAAGTTGAAAGAAAGGTTAGCAAGAATGAAAGAAATAAATGAAAACTGAGAAAGGAAAGACTAAGAGGAAAGAAGTGACTAGAAAGAAAGAAAAGATTAAGGAGAAAGAAAAGACTAAGGAGAAAGAAGAAAGTAAGTAGAAAGAATGGACTAAGGAGAAAGAATAGACTACGAAGAAAGAAGGGGCTAATAAGAAAGAAAAGACTAAGGAGAAAGAAGAAAGTAAGGAAAAAGAAGAGATGAGACTAAGGAGAAAGAAGAGACTAAAAAGAAAAAGAAAAAACCAAAGAGAAAGGAAGAACTAAGAAGAAAGAACGGGCTAAGGAGAAAGAAGAGAAAGAGGCGACTAAAGAGAAAGATCAACAAAAAAAGGAAAGGAAAAAGTTTAACAAAAACAAATTTTACTCAAGTTAATTGAATTTCAAATTATTCTTTCCTTTGCTTTTGTCTTTAAAATATTTGGAAAGGAAAGGAAAGCACAAAGAAAGAAAGAAATGAAGAAAGCAAAGTTTTTGTTTGGCCTTTTGGGGAAAATTTTTTGGTAAAATTCATGAAATTCTTCAATTTTTGACTTTTCGAATTCGAAAAATTGATGTGGACAGCAAAACTTACAGTACCTTGATGGTAGGAACTCAGGGAGTGAAATTTTTTTAAATTTAAATTTCGACAATTTCAAGTCAACAGTTTTTTACAGTATTCTGGGAACATATGTAGATGTCTGCTTCTGTCTCTTTTTCTTTCTCTCTGACCTCTGCGCTCTTTCTGACTTCTCTGTGCTCTCTCTTCTCCCCCCTATCCAATTAGCTCAATTCCATTCGTCACTTCCTTAAATTGGCACACATTTTCTTGAAAATGCCACAACTTGTGAAGAGAAAGTGGAGTTTTTGTGTCTCATTAATAATTTACCGTTCACATTTTTTGATTGATTATCGCGAATTTCGGCTGGGAATGATTGAGAATTATTCTGGCGCTCTCTCTCTCTCTCCTAGCTCTTTCTCTCTCTCTCTTCGCTCTGGCTGAAAATAATTTCAAATTTAATTTTTTATTCATTTTATTATAACATTTTAGCAGCAAAAAAAAATTTTTTTTCTTCCAATTTTTTTCGCTGAACAAAAAATTTTATGAAAAAATAAAATAAATCTTCATTTGATTTGATTTTGGCATTGGTTTTGGCGTTTTGTGGCGTTTAATTTCGTTTTTTTTTGTGGCGATAATTATTCAACATTTTTGCAATAATTTCCAATAATAAATACTTTTTTTGTTCATTTCGAAATTAATTTTTCTCCTCGATAAAATGCCAATAAAATAAAAATGTTTTGGCGATGCGACGAAAAATAAAATGTGCCAAAAAGTGCGCTGAGTCGAAAATAATTTTTAAAACTTGAAATTTCTTTTTTCGTCTTTGAACATTCATTTAATTGGATAATTGATTTTGCCTCCCAAAAGAATAGGCGTTTATGGAAGAAAAGATTTCTTCGATTTGTGGAATTCCATAAAATTTGGGCAAAAAAATGGCAAAAAAAGCGAAGTAAAACAGCGAAAAAGAGAGAGAGAGAGAGAGATAGCGTGTATGCGCTTTCTCGTCGTTTGACGCCAAAAAAAAGTCTGATGACAAAAAAAAGTCTGATGAAGAAAAGATGTACATATGTCTGAGGCAATTGTAATGTAAACAACGAAACAGTTGTTTACAGTTTTCTGGAACATATGCCTGTATGCCCTCCTCCCTCTGTCGGTCTGCCTGTCTCTCTCTTCCTCCTCCTCCTCTCTCTCCCCACCTATCACTCTCTTGCTCTCTCTTTCTAAGTGACTCCGAAGTGACTCCGCAAATGCACCAGTAGACACAAACAAACAAAGAGACACACAAACATACAAAGAGAGCAGAGAGAAATCAGAGAGATACCGTACGACGTTTCACTCACTTTTATTCGAAAAAGGAAATAAAACCGCAAAAAAGTACAAATCGCCAAAAGACAAAAGGCAATAAAAAATTCATAATTTCTCTCAACACATTTAAACGAAACGCGCAGAAATTAAACACATTTTTACGCACAAAAATACATAAATAATTGCGGAAAATGATGCGAGAAATTAATTTTTCGCCAACTAAATTAATTTTTTCCATTTTTCTATTTCTTTCCATTACAAGTTTGGGGGAAATTTTTTTGGGAAAATATTTACATGAATGTTTCATTGTACCATACACATGATGTGTCGAGGATAGAGAGTGAGAGAGAAAGGGTGAGAGAGGGAGAAAGAAAGAGGGAGATTGAAATGGAGAGAGATCATAGAGAAAGATTATATAGTGAGCGAGACCAAAAGAGAGGGAGAGAGAGAGAAATAGAGAGAGAGAGAGAGAGAGAAAAAAATTTAAAAATATTTATGGCGCTTTCTTTCAACAGCAAAAAAATATTCGGTCATTTACGAAAAAAAAATCATTAAAAATTTTCATTAATAAATTTGCGCGTGAGGGATACTGTAGCACAATCGCACATAATAAATGATCGGTGTTGACGATGATAGTTGAAGATGATAGTTGATAGTGATAATTTAGAGCAAAAATAATTGCGTGATAATGATAATTTTCTCACAAAGTTTTTTTTCCACGTTTTTGGCGCATATCACAATGTTGAGAATGAAATGATAATTGTCTAATAAATGATGTTTTACGATCAATGCTGAGAGTTACACGATCAGTGATGATTTTTGCTATCTTTTTATTTTCTGATATCAATCGTGAACATCGAACGAATGTCGCGGATGGAAATCAAATTAAGTGGAATATCATCTCAAGTAGTAATGATATCATTTAACGCGGAAAAAGTCTTTGATAATCACCGGAAGTATTTTTCCTCCCATTAAAAACGGTTTTCGTACGATTACAGTAGTAAGCAAATTAAATAATTTTTCAAATTTTTTTGTAAATATGTACAAAAATTATCAAATTGTTTTTTGATAATTTACGAAAAAATTTTTAATCTCATACGCTTACTGTAACCGTATGAAATATTATATTTTCGCCGTCATCCTTTTGATATCAGGAGCAATTTATATCGGCCGGAGGGTATTAAGGGGGTGGGGGCGAGGGAAGCGGGCGAAGAAATATTTTAATGATTTTTGAAATTTTTTAGATGTTTTAGTGCCAACAGAAAGCTCTTCGAAAGCGTTCCTCAAAACTTTGAGCACCGATCTTGGAATTTTCTTAAACTTGGAATTAAAAATGAAAACATGGGATGGAAATTTTTTTCTCGCACATGGAAAATTTTTTTAGGCCCGCCACCGAATATTCGTTACACCCATATGATATGTATGAGATTACACAATTGTGATAATGTCACCTTCTACGAATTCCCCACGACTCTCATCCATCGTTTGTCTTAGATCGAACAATCCACAAATCAACCAAAAAAACCAATTTTTTTGTAATCAAAAAGTCGTTTTTACTCGCTGTTCTTTCTTCATGAACAAATTGAACTGAGCGAGCACGCGTGTCATAAATCTCTAATTCTACCAAAAAGCCTTCAAAAAATTTTTTTTGGATTTTTTTTGGTCGTGTGGTAACAGTTGAAAAAAGTGTGTTGTATTTGAATCGGTGTGTGGAGGGAGTGAATGATAGAGAGAAGGGGAATATCTCACCCGCTGGGACACCTTTGTTTTAGCAAAAAATTGACTTTAATCGCTCTCCGCCAGCCGACGACGGTGAAGATATATTATATAAATACAAATACATTCGTGTGGAATTTTGCGCGCTAATTGACAGCCGCCGCCGCTGAGGCCATCAAATTCATTCGTTTTTTGCGGCTGTGAACTATTGCTGGGCACGTCGCCGATTGGGCGTTTAATTTTGTGCGCCTAATCCGCGTCCCAACCTTTAAAAAAGAAAAAGCCTAAAAAGTTTTTGGCTGGCTCATACTGTGTTCTTGGATTTTTCGTAAATACGCCATTGTTTGGAGATTCCAAAAAAAGTGGGGAAAATGGAAAGTTCAGCTAAGAGCAAATAATATTTTCATATTATATCTTATGATGGCCAAATTTTCGTCAAGTCGAGCATGAATTCTTTTGGCTACACCTCTACTCTTTTTCCGACTGGCACAAAACACAATTAAAAAAAGTGTATATTAAATATTTCGATATATTAAATATTTAAAAAAAAAAAAAAAGTGTATATTAAATATATGTTCCTAACACGTACATATTACATGCACTTTCTCTCAAATCAATCTTTTTTGGTTGTTAAAGGAATTTTTGATGGCACAAAGACGAAATGGTCGGAAATCCGCTCCAAATAATCTTTTCCCCATCCAAAATTTCACCTTTTACAAAAATTTGTTTTTCTTTCCCTTTTTATTGGGTCAACCTGAAAGCCGTTCTTTTCTAGTTTATTGCCCTCCTTTCTACCGTATACCATCCATCCAGTCTTTCTTCTTCCTCTTCTTTGTGGAATAAGAAAAGCATGGATTAAAAAAGGAAAGAAGATGGTTAGATTTTATCTTCCATTTTTCAAATTAATTTTCGCCTGAAACAAAGGCGAAAAATATTTTCGGGGAGAAAGAAAATGCGACAAAAACAACAACAAAAATGCCATCCAAAATCATCAACAAAAACAAATTTTTTCTTTTTTTAACGCAAAAGGTGGGATGGGAGAGGGGAGAAAAATGCTCCCACGGCGTGCATTTTCCCCCCACCTCGCGCGGCATTTTCTATTTGTTTGAAAAAGCGCCGAAAATGCTTGCCGTATACATACATACATATATATAACGGTGTGACGATGAATGGACGGATTAATGAGGCGAAATTTTAACGCAATTTTAATGGAAAAAATATTTTTTGACCATTTTTTTTAAACAAAAACAATTTTTATTTAAGACCCGACTGAGAAACCAGAAAAGAAATAAAGTTATGAGAATCGTTTCGATAGCATATTTTTAATAATTGTTTTGCTTTCTTTTTTATACTCTTAAAAAAGTATTTAAAACATTCACCAAAAAATTTTGCTTTATTTAAAAAATAAAAATTTATTAATAAAAAATTTTTAAATAAATTTAAATGTATCGAATTTTTAAGAAAAAATACAAGAAAAAACTTTATATTACAAAAAAATTAATAAATAAAATAAACCAACTAATTTCCCTAATTCAAGACCATTCATTATTCATTACAATTCCAAATTGAGGATTTGCGGCGTGATTCGTGTGACCCACCCCGGTCAGCTAGATTCGCTGTGTGACCCAAATGGCGCCCCGGCATCCCGTCTGGATGACGGCCTTCATCGTCTGGTAGAAGGGCGCCTCGAGACCCTGGTAGGCGACGCCGGTGTCGTGGTGTTCCAGTTCCTCGTCCCGGAGTCGTGAAATTGTCTGAAAAAAAGTTGCAAATTTTTACCAAAGGGCGGGGGTTAGAGAGATACTTTGGATTCAGACCCAAAGTTTTAAAATCAGAAATCCCCCTCTTTAACACAATCCCCCTCCTTCAATACTAAAGCACACCACACACCTCCAAAAGTTCGGTGTGCTCGGCGGGGTCGTCATCGACGAGTTGCTTGAGTTGGTCGTTGTAGTGATTGCCAATGAGCTCCTCGACCGCGATCGTGCACGCCATAGCGCCCTTCTCACCGATCATAGCCGTTCCAGCGCCTACACATCAATTCCAACAAATTATTTAATTGAATTGAGTATAAAAAGATTCAAAAAATATCAAAAAATACGAAAAAAAAAGGATAAAAATGACGTAAATATCAAGGAAATTAATAAAAAAGAATTTGAACGCCAAAAAACCCACCTAGCGCAAATCCCGCCAAGCTGCACAGCGGCGCGAACACAGTGGGCGTAACATCGTGCTTGGCGAGAAGTCGCTCCATCGTGTCGAGATGCTCGCGCTCCTCCGCCCACATCTTCTCGATAATGGGCGCGAGTTGCGCGTTTCCGCGCAAAACCGCCAACTGACCGGCGTAGATGCGATCGGCGCTCAGCTCGCCCGCGTGATCGACGCGTACAATCGACGTGACTAGGCGCTGGCGCGCCTCAGGCGCCAGCGCCGCGTTACTCTGCTGCTGAAAATAAACCCAATTTTTCCACCAAGCACAAATACCGACAAATTAAAGAAAATGTGTACTCGTGAAGACGCATCAGCAGTGGTTGTATGCGCGGAACTAGTGGTGGAACGCGCGGCAAATTCGCTCACAGACGACGTCGATGCTAGCGATACGACGCGTCGAAAAAGTGTTTGACGCATTCGTTAAGAGTCAATTATCTACATTATAAGTAAAAACTCAAAATCTTGGTTTGAACTTTTCAGTTCCCAAATTTCTGAAATTTTGAAAAAAGTGGTCCCATTTAACCGGCAAAAATAGTAACATAAAAACTTTAAAAAAAATTTATTCACTTTCAAACGTAAATTTTACCAAGTTTCACAGATGTTAATAAAGTCGTGTTCATGAAAACATCTCAAAAAAGTCAAGTCTTTGTTTACCCGGCCAAATTGCCAAAAAAGCAATTATTTTCCTTCTTTCTTTAATTACCATTTTATCCTGAAAACACTTGTTAACAAAGAAAATTAAATGATACTTTCCCGGGAGAAAGTGACTTGCTCATAATTAATACATTTCCACTCACACCCCCCCCCTCCCCAAAATAAAAAAAACATTCATTATGGCGAGAGTGTAAAGCCATTCATTCTCCCCCTATTTCCACTCAAGACGTCTATATTTAATATTTACGACCGTAAGCCGTTAGAGGAGAAAATTGCCTTTTTAATTAATAAAAGCTGGAAAAGAAAATTTGGCCATCGAAAAAGATGGAATTTTAAACGAGGATTTCAAAGAATGGCCAATTTATAGCATAAAAGTAATGTCATAAATGTCTCGTTACTAAAAATTGTAAAATATCAACAATTATTAAAAAAGAAAATAAGAAAAGTCATTGAAATGTGCAAATCTGTGGAAAAACGAAAAAATCTTTAAAATATTTATTTAAATTCAATCGAGAGAGAAAAAAACAATAACAAAACACCCCAATTTCCAATGTTTTTGTAAGCCACAGCCATTCTCAAAATAAATTGAACTTTTTTTAGTCTCCCCAAAAAAATTTTCTAACCACGCCTCTGATAGTACAATACGTTTTCGGGACTTTCAGACCCCTCATCCACACCCTCATTTGTTTCGAACGGCCGCGGCTTATGCGCACAAGAAAATTAAAGTAAAAACAACAAGAATAAATTCGCGAAAGGACAATAATCTTCGCAAAAAAGGCGACAAACTCCAAAATGTGGACCTTTTTCAAACAATTATATTCCATTTGAAATAAAATATTATAGTGGTTATTATTACCTCAAATTCTACGAAATGTTTTGCAAAAATTATATCCCGCAAAAAAATTTTCAACAAAGTTCCTCGATATCCTACGCATAAAGTTATTTACCTCCTCCTTATAACACAAACAAAAGTATGATGAAAAAATAACAAATTAAAGATACAGCGACGCGGAGAAGACGATGTCGCGCTTGAGAAGCGTGCGCGCCAGTTCGAATTTCTCCTCAAGACTTTTGTCGCCGTAACTCTTCGCCGCGTTCACCATCTCCGCCAGCACCAACTCCAGGCGGCGCATGCAGCGTATAATGCTTCCTAAAGAATGCGAAAAAGAATGAGAAAGTACGATTAAATTAAAAAAAAACAAAAAAAATCATGTCCGAATTTACACAGCAAACATCAATGGTATTTGAAAAAAAAGCAATTTTAAAAAATATTAGAAAAAAATCAATCACAAAAATTCAAAAATATCAATTTCCACAAGTTAATTTCGAAAACAAAATAATTCATATCTAAAATTACATAGAAAACACTGATTTTTTTCAAAATTTTTTTGAAATACATACTAATCACAAAAATAATAATTTTCACGTTTAACTTGTGAATTTTTTAGTAATTAAAATTACTAATTTCGAAAACAAAAATCACCTTCAAAAACGTCGGTGCCCTCGACCAATTCGCGGAAAGTGGCACCCGAACACCATCTGTACACCACGTCCATCATGCCCGCCGAGAACGACTCAACGTACTTCTCCTCGTCGATCTCCACTTTCGCCTCCGCAGCTATAGTCGCAATTTTGCGAGCGTGACTCTAAAAAAAGCAACAATAAAATTATAATATTCATTTATGCATATGTTCACTTGCAAAGTTTCCTCTTCAAAGTACGACGTAATATTATGGAAAATCCGCAAAAAGTGTACCTGTAAATTTCTTAAATAGCCGCTCAACTCCTCATTCATTTTGCCGGCGGAACTGGTGCGCTCATCGAAGACGAAACACGATAGCAAAGCGGCGCACTGCGCTGGCGCCAAGTCGTTGAACGCGGCGGTGAAAATCATTTCCGTCAACAACAATTCGTCCGCCGAACTCAACTCGCACGCCACTCGGCCCTAAACATGATGTCTTGACTTTTAGTTTTATAAAAATGATAAAAAACATCACCAGCTAGGAAATCAATTCCGAATAAAAAATGTCTTTTAAATAAGAAATCTTAAAATTTAAGTAAAAGCCATCTCACACTAATGCAATATTTCCTTTAAAAAATCCGAAGATTATTTATTTACCTTCACCGTAATAATGTCATTCTCGTCGCAATAGCCAATGCGCCTCAACACACGCTTCCGGCAGGCCAACTGCTCCTCTTGCAAAAGACTTTTCGCCTTCTTGAAGTTGGCCTTTGCCTCTCGGAATTCGTCGGCCAACTTCATTTTGTGTTGATAGTCCTTGTAGATTTGCTGAAAGTTGGGGCGAGTTCGAATGGCGTGCGTTTTGTAGCGCTCCTCGTGCGTGGCCAGTCTGCCAATCTCGGCCTTTAGCGCTTCGTCCTTGATGTTCATGTGAGCGATAGGGTCCACCTCCGGAATCACGTATCCCATTCGTTTTTGTGCTTCCTAGAAATTTAGAAAATTAAAAAAGACAGCAAAATTTCAGTAAAATTCACCTCAATAGTCTTAGCGACGCACATTTTCGCCTCTGTTGACTTCAAATTCTCGGGCAGTTTTAGGCGAATTGTGCTTACCGCACAAATGCACTCGAAGGTGAACGGAATCACCTCGACGACGCCCTTCTGGCCCTTCTCCGGCGGCCGCAAATTTGTGACGTTGGTGAGGAATTTTGCGCTATCGCGCGATAAAATCACCGCCACCTCGACAATGTAAATAAGCTCGCCAGAAAGTGGATTCATCGGATTCGGCTTCTTCGAATAGCTAACCAATGCCGTCCAGCCAAAATCGTAAACGCCCGCTTTAATCTGAACAAAAAATAAATATGTGTGTAATAAAAATAAATTTAAAAGTCAAAATTAAATAAATATATTGCAAAGATTAAAAAATTTACTCGAAGCATTCGTCCCGGTTGGAAGTAGGGCACAACGTGTTGCGGTCTCAGGACGCGTTTGCGAATAGTGTCCTGGGCGGTGGCAATTCGCTTCTCCAGCTCAACATAGCCGGCCAGCTCAATTTCGTTTTCTACGTGAAAGCGTTGAAGTTCCAATTCTTTGTCTTTCATTTCTAAAAATAATATCAAAAAATTATTAAAAAATACAATATTTAATTCATAGAGCAAAAAGCAAACTTTGATGGAGATTGGGCAGCGACGAATAGTTTTGAAATTGGTAGAACGATTTCTCTAACATATACTTGGGGTTGATGTCGGGTACTCGCAACAAATTCAAAACCATGTTATACGTTAGTCGAAATTGCGAATTGATTGGATCACTTTGGCCCTAAAGAAATTCAAAATAAATCATAAAAGAATTTTCCAAAAACTAAACTTGCAAAACAAACATCAAAATTATTTAACAAACCCAATATCATAACAATCCGAAATTTTGATTACATTTTAAAATAAAAAAACCTTAATAATTTGTTTAGCGTCATCGGCCGACAGCGCCTGATCCACCATCATGATGACGAGACCACGGTCGTCCTTTCCACGGCGACCAGCGCGCCCACTCATCTGAATGTATTCTCCACTCGTCATCCATCTAAACCATTCAATTTAAATTTCAGAAAAAAAATTCGCAGGGAATAAAAGCTAACCTGTTCGTCTGACCGTCGAATTTACGCGCCGATGTGAAGAGAACTGTTTTGGCCGGCATATTCAAACCCATCGCAAACGTCTCAGTCGCAAAAAGCGTCTAAATTCAGTCATAAATTCACAACATGAATAATAGAATAACAACCAAACATTTTGTGCAGCGACAAACCTTAATAAATCCTTCGCCAAAAAGAATCTCGGTGATTTCTTTGAGAATGGGCAGCAGACCGGAATGGTGGACGCCGATTCCACGCGTCAAATACGGCAAAACCGTGGCGATTTGAGGCAATTTTCTGTCCTCATCCGACAACAAACTTATCGCGTTTTCGAAGATTGTTCGAACAGCTTTCTTCTCGTCTTCTACAACAAGATAAATTACATCAACAGATTGAATAGTGTAGGAGAAAATTAAATTAAAAAATTATATTACAAAAAAACAAAAAACATAGTACAGAAATTTTTCTCGAGAAAATTTTTCCAAAAACAAAATGATACAACCAACCATCGTTAAAGTCGACGTCCTTGAGTGAGCTGGCGTACGCTTCGCACTCCTTGCGACTGAACGAGAAGATAATACACGGCAGCATGTCGCGCTCGCGAATAGTGCGCACGATTTTAAGCAGGGTGTTGTTCGTGCCCATGTTCGGCCCACTTCGACGGCGATCGCCACCGCCCATTATGGCGCTCTCGTCGTTCTTCAGGAAGCTCATCGCCTTCGCGAATTGCTCTTCGCGGAAATTTCCCTAAATTCACGAATTTTAAACGAAATGATTAATTTTTAATCGTACAACGTATTAACGTATGTATGTGAATAAAAAAGTTTCCAAAACACTAAAATCAACATGAAATCATCAGCAGATTCTTGGTTGGAAACTGACACCAAAACTAGTATTATAAAGTCCACCGTCATTCGGTTAAACAAAAAAAAATTCGTCAATGTAGCAATTAGGAAAATTTGAAACGTACGCTAATGTCCACAACTTCATAGAGACCGTCCGAGCCCACCGAGTAAATGAAATGTTGAAGAGGAGTGGGACGATAGTCCGTGTAGACGACGTGGCAGGGTTGGCGATGCAAATAGCATATCCACTCTAAAATAAATTATTAGAAAATTCAAAAAAAAAATCGTAAATAAAATTAATAAAATAAAAAATTTTACGCCGCTTAAAAAAATTTTTACCAGCGAATTGTCGAGCATTCGGAATTGTTGCCGATAGAAAAACGTAGTGCACATTATCGGGTAGTAAAATTATCGCCTCCTCCCAAACCACACCACGCTCTGAAAAATATTTTTTGAAGAATAGCTTTAAAAAAGTTCTAAAACTGGTCTAGAATTTCAAAATGAAGGGTTATTATATATTTTACATTTTGTGAATGGCAAAACCCAAAAGTTTCAATCGCCACCTCCGATTTACTTTAAAAAATCAAAAAAATTTTCCATGAGGGCAGCACTCCAGCCCGAACACTCCAATGAATTCGAAACTATTGATTTATTATAATAATCTTCATTTGTCTGTTTGTTTGTTTGTTTGTTTGTCTGTCTGTCCGGGGATTTTCTCAGTGACTATT
>SAUE01003116.1:10649-71648 GCA_009724625.1 Deladenus siricidicola
TACGTATTTTTCCTTAAATTTGCTCGATTTTTTCCTTTCTTTTTTCACCCGTCAAAAATTTTTTTTTTACCTTGGTAGAGCGGAAGTAAAAATTTCCAATTCAGAATTCGGAATTCCGAGAACTAAAAAAAACTTCTTTTTTTTCAAGAATAAAAAATGCCCGAAATTCGAGTTCCGCCCAAGCACAACACCCCCATCCCCCAGCCTTGAATCAAACTTTTGAATCGAAGTTAAAGCTCGTTTCTTCTGAAAAACTGCCTAGTGGTGGAGGCTATCTTTGGAAAAGCTGCGAAGACCGGGCAAGGCAGAAGTACGATACCGCCGGTAGCCAAAACAAACTTTAGTGATAAATCACAATTAATGATAAAAAATGAAGAAGATTTTCCATTTTATTTAAAAATATTTTGATTAAAATTTTTTAAATTATTTTCAATCATTCTTTCACGCCAGAAAACGCCGTCGAAGGCATTTCTAAGAAGTAATGTATAGATTATATATAGATTGTGCTCAAATTCTTTGATAAGTTTAAATCTGTGAAATGATGATAACCCACTTCAATTTTACGTTCATGGGGAGGGAATAAACTTTTATTTTTTTATTATTTTTTTACTTTTTTTCTAAAGGCCCATTCGACTTTATGACTAATCAAAGGAATTCCGACTATTTTGGCGGAAAAATAAATAATATTTGTGACAAATCCTCGCGATAGTGGGTGAGAAAGAGAGATGGAAAAAATGTGGAACAAAAAAATACATATAAATCAGCGAATAAAAACAAAACAATAATAATAATTCGAAGCGTCGATGTGAGTAAAAAGTGATTAAAAAATCTCTATGAAAAATCGAGAAAAGCTCACTTTTATGCTTTTTGGTTTGTTTATGCTTTTTTTGAGAAAACTTTCGTCTTTTGGTTGTTTCCCTCTCATTGCGTCTGATTCTCTCATTTTTCACGTTTTCGGCATTTATTTCCTCTTCCTTGTTTACCATTTTGCTGTTTTCCCCATTTTTCTTTTTACTCTCTGTTCAGTATCACTCACTTTCACTCACTATCATCGTTTAGTCTCGTTTCGTCTCAATCATTCTCACTCACTTATAATCTAAATCATTCTCACTCTTCCACTCTCACTCACTTCCACTCTCACTCATACTTCCACTCTCACCCTTTCTCACTCACTTCCAATCTCATTAACTATCACTCCCCTTACAATCTCGCTAACTTCCAATCATTCTCACCCACTTCTCAATTTTCACTCATTCTCAGACACTTCCAATCTCACTTGAGGTGATGATAAAGCTGGAAAAAATCAATTTTTACGACTTTTGATTTATTTTTGGGCTTTTGTTTTTATTTTTATTTTTTTATCATTTTCGAGAAATTTTACTTTAAAATGATTCATTCTTATAATTTCTCACAACTCATTTTTTGCTGACGTGATGTGGCGTGTGTGTATTATTATATAATAAATTATTAATGAGTAATTTATTACTGTATAATAAATTTATTACTGTATAGCTGTCAATTATGTAATAAATTTATTACAGTATGCAGTATGTATAATTATATGTAATAGACCAGAAATTAAATAATTTAATTAAAATTTTAATATCACAATTAAAAGTTTAATCTCACAATTTCAACTTTCAATTACAGTAGACAAAATATTTTGTTTTACACCTATCCAGTATTTTTCTTGCGACATTTACTTACATATCTTGCTAATTCAATTTGCAAATTGTATACGATGCAGATGATTACTCGAATTGTATTTTTTAATTAAAATTTTTTCAAAATACGTTTACCTCATCGTCATACGCGTAGAACTTGTTTTTGCCAACCGTTTTCGCGTACCGCGTCGCGTACGATNCCCCCCCCGCAGTAATTTGGGGTTTACTGTGTAATTATGAAGTGAAAGAAATTCACTTCGCGATTCAGAAAAGTGGCAAAAAACGAAAACAAATATTTTTCTTTTTTTTAAAGTTAAAATCCCTTTTTGAAATGACGCCAAAATTGACACAAAACAACTTTTAGTCAAGGAGGAACGCTTTGGGGTGAGAGATTTATTTCCAACGAGCTCCAAAAACCATATTTTGATAGGTTTTTGTTCTGCAAAATTAATGATGTTTTGAATGAAGAGAATTCAAACGTGTTTGCCTCTTTTTTGAAAATTGTTATGCAATAATCATTCAAAATATTTTCGCCCGTTTTTCGTTGAGCCATTTCTCATTGATTTTTGGAGATTAAGCCGCTTTTAGAAAAAAAGTGAATTTTGTTCTCAAAAGTGTAAAAAACATTGAAATAATCAAAATTGCAACAAAAAATCATTTCCAAATTTATTTTCATTTATTACCGATTTTTTGTTTTTGTATATTTTTTTTGTTTCACTGAAAATAAAACATTGCTACAAAGAAAGGGAAAGAAAGAGAAAAAAGAAATGGAAGAATGAGAGAGAAATGTAAGTAATCTCGCGGGCTTAATCTCTCTCTCTCTCTCTTTCTCTTCATTCTTCTCTTTCTCTCTGTCTCTCTCTCTCGCTCTTTTTCCCTGTTTCCTCTCTCTTTCCCTTTTCCTTTCCTTTCTTTCTTTTTCGCTTAGTTTCTCTCTCTATATTACTATTACTTGTTTTTGGAGTAGTAGAGAAAGAGAGACAAAAAATAATACAAAAACTATGGAAATTTTAGCGGAAAGAAGTGTACAAAAAAGCACTTTTGAGTCTAAAACAAAAAAATCTGCAAAGAAAAAATTATTGAAAAAATCAATTGCAACTTTTTTTGCAAAAAATAATTTTTTTTAATAAACAAACCAAAAGTGCCAAAATTATTAAACAAAAAATTGTTTTATTTTTGTCCTCACCGAAATTATTCATTAATTGATTTTGTTTGATTATTTGAAAATTTTCTGCTAATTTTTAAGTTTATTTGAAAAAATGTATTCCGCATTGCCTCAAGTAATTTGATCTTTAGAAATTGTTGCAATTTGAAAAAAGGATCATGCTTTAAATAACCTTTTTTGCTGATTTCTATCGATTTTTAGGCGGAAGTTTTGCTGATTGGTTGAAAATTTGTTAATAATTCTTTTGAAAAGCTTTTATTTTTCCTGTACTTCGCAATGTTATTTACCAAAAAAAAAACACGCTGAGCAACTACAGTACCTATCCATCCATTTTAATCGTAACGAGCCGAAGATTTTGAATTTTTTAGAGCTAAAAGCAATTTTTATTGCCCTCACTAAAGCTTGAATAACAAGTTTTTTTCAAATGTGGTTCTATATAGCGATATATTAAGGCATTATGTTCGTGTCTTCTTTTAATGATTTATATATTTGTTATTTTTTGTTTAAATTTTTTTATTTGCTGTTCAATTTGAAATTACAAACAAGTTAGCCACTTTTATTATTCAATTTGATTAGATTCCTTTGATCCATACTCATGAATAAAGTGAAATAAAAAAGTGGCAAACACAATAAATAAAAAATTTCACATGTTATTTTAATATTAATAAATAAAATAAAAACTGATCTCGGGCGGGATCGAACCGCCGACCTTCTGTGTGTTAGACAGATGTGATAACCACTACACCACGAGACCACATGGCATTTTATTCGCTTTTTCCCGTTATTAATTTATAGACAATTTTCTTCTTAGCTATTTGCAATGTCGATGACATTTTAAACCTAGTAAGTAATCAAGTAACTTTCAAAATAAGATGACAAATTAAAAGTCGTTAACACGATATAAGGGACGGTGATGCGACATTTGCGGACGGACATTTGCGGACGAAACAATTTTCGTAATTTTTTAAATTTAAAAATTAAAAAAAGTTTCAAAATACACCAATTAAAATTAAATTTTTTCGTCTCGCCAAATAATATGTACAAAGTAGAAATGTCTTTATTTAAAGTAGAAATGTCTCTATTTAAAGTATAAATGTCTTTATTTTGTGTCAATGAAACCAACACACTAAAAAGTCCGTTCTGTCTTTTTTATTTTTTCTTCTGACGAGGGAATCCGGCGTCTTCGAGTTTATCGAAATTGGTGCTCGGACAGCACATTCAAAAGTTTGCGAGCTGCGGGGAAAAGGGGGAGGGGTCACGAGGGTATATGGAGGGCGCTAATTAATAATATTATTAATTGTTGAATAACTGTGTTTAGTGGCCCCCAATAACTTTTTAGTGGCCCCCAAATACTTTAAATAAAGACATTTCTACTTTATACATATTATTTGGCGAGACGAAAAAATTTAATTTTAATTGGTATAATTGAAACTTTTTTAATTTTTTAATTTAAAAAATTACGAAAATTGTTTCGTCCGCAAATGTCGTCCGCAAATGTCCCGTCCGCAAACGTCGTCCGCAAGTGTCCCATCCGCAAATGTCTGTCCGCAAATGTCGCAGTGCCATAAGGGACCACCTAGGCGTATTCAATGAAAATTGATCATTGATTTTCAATTTTTTTGTGATAAGTTGTAGACAATATACTCACTTCAATATGCTTTCAGCATTTTGCTTGCGGAACTGCCAAAAACTTTTTTCATTTGAATTTTATTCCAATTGTGCTTTTACTTGCGATCGAATGTAATATTCAACTTTAATCCTCTACTGCCATTTCAATTTAATTCCACCTTATCATTTTCGCGTAAAATGCGATTTTTTGCGCTTTTATTCTTGTTTCTTGCCGAAAATTTTCTTCCTGGATTTGCGCATTTTTCCGGCGGTAATTCCATTCACGACATCACGTTCTACGAGGAGGACGGTCGTGCGCCGACGCTCATCGACGAAACGCCATGGAAGTTGGATTTGCAGTTCGCGGAGCCAATCGGCAGTTTGCATTTGCAAAATGCAATGCGCGAAATTCGCCGCATGAAACGCGCCGTGGACGCGTCGCGGTCGACGACGCTCCGCGCGTTTGCTAGAGTTCTGAACAAGACGAGAGGTATAATGTGAATATGTAAACCCCTTAAAATATTATTTTCGGCAACAAATCCTCTATCAAATTTTTTTCAAATAAACGAGAAAAATTGGTTTAAACTTTTTGACTATATCTTTTTGGTCCGCCGA
The DNA here is from genome assembly GCA_009724625.1 of Deladenus siricidicola. Classification (NCBI taxonomy): domain Eukaryota; kingdom Metazoa; phylum Nematoda; class Chromadorea; order Rhabditida; family Sphaerulariidae; genus Deladenus; species Deladenus siricidicola. The sequence continues at coordinate 15,702 of SAUE01003116.1, forward strand.
ACAGAAATATTACTTGGTATATTTTTTAATGGCAGCGTAGAAAAGCTAATAGGTTTAAGAATTTTCGTTATTAATTGTTTTTATTGCAAATGTTGATTTAAAGAATTGAATTATAATAAATTCAAGGTAAGAATTTATTCTTAGTTTACCAACTAAAATATCTCCACATTCGTCGATCATATATGGTAATTTTTCAAAAATTTTTAATTGAATTTATAAGGGTTATCTCGTTATCAAAAACTTCAACAAAAATTACATTTTATCGGGAAATTCAGTGTCCCGTTCCTCGGTCGTCGTGCTCGAGGCGTCGCCACACCACAACCACAGCGTGGTCGACGGCTCCGTCGGCGAAGGCGGCGATGAACACGGCGCGAACGGCGGCCGCTGTGTGCTGAGCGCCGATCAGGCGGTTCAGTTTTGCGGCTTTGCCGAAGAAGGTTGGTTGCTGCTGCTGCCAGCTGCGTGGTGGCGTGTGACGTGGTGGCGTGACGTGGTGGATGATATTGTGCTGTGAGCTGATTATGTGTGTATTATGTGTTATTGTGTGCGGTATGTATCAATTCGAGATGAAAATACGAAGAAAACGCTACAGTAACCTCCACTCCGAGCAGAAATAATAATAAAATTAAGAATTATGGCGATAGATAATACCTGATGAAGAGTGTCAGAGAGACAGATCTCGGTTGATTTATAATTCGCTTTGCACAATTGAGCAAAACTGACGAACTACCAACGTCTACAGTAATGTCTACAGTAACAGACCTGTTTTAAAATCTATATTTACAAATAATATTAGTAATTGTGTGAAGATTTATATTATTAATACTAATTTGTAGTAGAGAACATTAACATTTTGTGATGGTATTAATATGTAAATATGATTTGAAGTGATTTAAACCTGATAACAAAACAATCGACTTTTGTTAAAATATCAATTTCGATATTGTGTGCTTTCGGCTAAAATTATAATGATGAAAATAACTTTAAAAATTTTTAGTCAGCGTTCCGCCGATCCCACCGCCGCAGGCGGGCCATTGCCTGCGCAGCGAGTCGAGCGGACGCGAAATCTGCTATCCGCACTACGAGGAGCTCGACACGACGTGCACGGACGCGGGCAACGAGCGCTCCGGCCTCGTCGCGCCGCCCGTCATACAGCACGCGACGTAAGCGGTTTTCGGATTTGGATTGTTTTTTGACAGTGCTTAGATTGGGTATTGAAATTTATACGGGGCATATATGTATGTGAAAAAATCCTTTAAACTGGCGCAAAGATATAGCCATTAAGACGGCTGAAGTCATGCAATCCTCCATATATCATACAGTATGAATACAGTATATAAGATCTATCCCGTTTTTAAATCCCCTTCCCCATTGAATGGTGAAAATGTTTAGCGTTCGAACGATGGCTTTTGTGCCGCCCGACAATCTGAATCGCCTCATCCGCCAATACTATCGCCAAATGGGTCGCCATATGCACAAAAACGAGACCGTATTCGACGTGGAGCGTGCGAAATCATTCCTCTTCGTCAAATATCATTGCGAATTCGGCTACGAGATGATCGACGAAATCGATACAATGTTCTGCAAGAACAAACAATGGGTCTTGACGAATCCGGTCTGCCGAGGAAAAGGTACGCTTTTCATTTGTTGACAGAACGAAAACATTAAAAATTGAGTAAAAACGTAGTAAAATAATATCGTAATATTTATAAAATTATAAAAAATCTTTAGTTTGTAACAATTTTTTCAAAATTTTCAGGCCTCTGCGAGAAGGACAACGGCGGATGCAGCCATTCGTGCATTTCGTTCGAGGATCGAACCCTCGAGTGCCGTTGTCCTAAGGGAATGGTTCTCGACTCGGACGGCAAGACATGCATTAGTGAGCCATTTGAACGCATTATATACAACATTTCGCAAACCCTGACATTTGCGAATTAACATTTACAGAACCGACATATGCGGAACTTTGCATTTTTTAAATTTTACCATCCTTTTTTTTCGATAAAATTTCGATTATTGATCAGCTTCCGACAAATTAATGTTCTCGTAATATGGCTTGCCATATTTCGAGAACATTAATTTGTCAGCCAATCAAGGCGGAGGCCAGTCTTAAATTTTTCCACTACAAATGCCAAAAAATAAAAATAAAATGGCAAAAAAACTGAGATTTGCAAAAAATTGGCAATGGCCCGCGAATACCAAAATCGGTACACACAAAATTGCAGTGAACTTTTAAGATGCGCCGTCACTTTTTTGAAATTACTTTTTTTTATTCATTTCACTCCTTGTTAGTTTGATTTCTACATTGATTACGAAGTTTTTGTCAAAGTTGAAAATTTAAACCTAACATGTTATTTTCGCAATAAAAAAATAAAAAATTAACTGAAAAGTGTTTTGGTCAATTTTCTACATAAAAATGATATTTTTCAAAGGCTAACATTTTCGAATGATAAATTTTCTCAACTGATAATCTTGGATTAAATGACAATTTTTATGATATTTTAATAAAAATATGATTTTAGTAAAAATATCATTTGAGAAGAAAATCATTTGAAAAATAATCAATTATTTCATGCAACTTTTGCTTTATAAAGTTAGTGTCAACTTTCAGAACCGGTTCCCAAAAATTTGTGCCGCAAATTGGCGGGCTGCAAATGCAGCCCCATCGACGTCAACAAACAGTACGCTTGCTCGTGCCAGAAAGAGGAGCAAAAATGCTTGTGTAAGCGAATATCGTACACACCTTATACTGTATTTGGCTTCAATTTTTTTTGAAATTTAGTGTTGCGTGGCGAGCCGCGCATCTACCTCAACCCCGACCCGCCATTCGAGGTGGAGCCGGGCGGCAATTTGAATATTACCTGCTCGGCGGTCGCGTTCCCGTTTCCGAAAATTTATTGGCAACGGTGAGTCAGTTGCAGTGTTTAAAAAAAAAATTCTTTTAAAAAAATTAAAAAGAACTGAAAATGAAAAAAAGTTTGAAAAAAAGTTCAAATTAGTGAATTTGAAATTTCAGTGAATTTGAAAAAAAGTTCATGTTCAAAATGAAGTCAGTTTAATTTGAATTTTTCGAAATTAATTTGAATCGGCGGGGTTTCTAATTTCATTATTTTTGATAAATTTTATATTTTTAGTTAGTATATTAATAATATGAAACAATACACAGGAAATGTAGATTTTTAACAAATAATCATAAATTGATTTTAGTAATGCGTATAGAAAGTAATGCGTACCGTGATTGCGTATAGAAAAATACCATCGTGTATCTTGATTAGGCTGCATAAAATGAAATAAAAACTTAATTGTGAATAGGTTCAAAACATGTAAAAATATTTCCATCTCATACATTGAATTTTTTGAATATTTTACATAAGTTAAAAATTTAAGTGAAAACGAAGAGATAAACAATGGCGCCATTAAATCCGGCGCCGTCAAATCCGAGCAAGTGTTGATGATCAAGGAGATCTACAAGAACACGGAATTCACGTGTCATGCCGAAAATCCGGAAGGCATCACGAAGAGAGTGCTGAACGTCGTTGTGACTGGTAGGCGTGGCATAGTCGAGGCATTTATTCCCACCAAAAATTACCCCCCCCCCTCGGCAATCCCTTCCACTTCACTCCTCCGCCTAGCGCAGCCCCTCCCCTCTCCCGAGCAATCCTTCGGGGATACAAAAGCGGTGAAATGAAAATGATTTCATCCCTGAAAATAAGGCACATATCCCGGAAGATCTTTTCAGATTGGCAGTGAATTTTTCATTGGTAGTGAATCATTATAACACACAGAATACATATTTATTTGCACAATTTTTCTGTTAAAAAATTGGAAAAATGATCCTATGGTGCTCCGGCACTTCCACTATTCATTCGACATAAGAATAAATCAACAATTTGTTTTCAAATAGGTTCAAAAGAAGAAATATACAACTCTTCATCCCACACATTTCAGGTCCCGGCTCCGCGCCAATTGTGCGCGCGGTGAACGCGGCGCGCACGTCGATCGAGACGAGTTGGAGTCCGCCGAACACGCAAAATCGACCGGTGACCTCGTACGACATCTACTACACCGACAATCCGCTTCTGCCGCTGAAGGACTGGCAACGCGAGACGGTTCATGGCATGTTATTTCCATTTAAACCATAATTTTTTGCAAAAAAATTATTTTGAGCGATTTATAATAAATAGAATGTTTTCGTTAAATTAAACTAATTAAATTTTTTTTTGTGATTATCCTTAAATTGTGAGCAAAACTACCGGTAAGCGGTAGGAAAAACGTAAATAAAAGCTTTGCTTTTGTGAAAAGTTATTAAATATTTTCGTTAATAGCTGAATTACGTACGGTTTCAGAGCCGCTGCACGACGCGACCGTCAAGGGGCTGAAGCCGGACACCACCTACACTATTCGCGTTCGCGCCAGCGATAACCTCGGCCCGGGAAAATTGTCGAATCCCGTCTCCATCACCACACAGATCGCCGGTGAGGGAATAGTCGGTTTTGGAATTTTCTGGACGATTTTATTTTTATTTTTTTAGCAAAGCGTCCCGCCGTGCACATATCCGAGGGCGAGGAGGTTCGCGTCGCGCCCAAGACGCCCTTCACGATCGGCTGCAATGTGACGCGCGGCGATCCGACGCCCTCCGTTCAGTGGGAATCCAAGTAAAAAGTTTTATTAGTTTGCAAAAGTAAAAATTTGTTGAAAAAATAATAGTAATATACGCATATTGTTTTCCTTACATTCATTTACTTGCCCTGTGGGGATCAAAATTCAGTTGTGTGGACATTTTATTAATAATTTTTTCATTGCGATTTGAGGGGTCGACCGATCAGCGCTCCACAAGAAAGTCGCTACATTACGCTCGAGCACGTGGGCCTCTTCGAGAACACCGAATTTCTTTGCGTCGCCGAGAATGAGGCGGGAAAATCGACGAAGAAGGTTGACGTCATCGTCACAGGTGGCCAATTTTGTAGGGATTTGACAACCAAAAAAGACTCTTTAACTGCAAATTCGAGACAATTAACTGCAAATGCCAATTGTTTTGTCGCTTTGAGTACCGTTATTACATATTTTTAATAACAAAAATTGCTTTATGTAAAATTTACGGACTGAGCAATAATGAATACTGTAATTTGTTCGGAATAGTGTAGAAATAATACTGTATAAATGAATACCGTAGAAATAAATACTGTAGAAATGAATATTGTAAAAAAAAATGTTTTTTCGACAAAGTTTAAAATATTTTTGAAAAATGAATCAAATACCATAAACCAATACTTTAAATTTATATTAGATATTTAATATTACATTAGTTATTTTAGATATGTACATGCATACATATACACGTGTAAAACGTGTAGCAAAACATTCAAAAATTTTCATTATAATTTCAAAAAGATTGATGCATTCAGGACCCACGTCGCCGGAGCGAATTCGCTACCACATCGACGGCGACAAACTCCTGCTTCAGTGGGAGCAGCCGCGAATCACGAACGGCCCCATCAAGGACTACGAAATCCTCTACACGGACGACCCCAGTCTACCCGAGTCGGAGTGGCAGAAGGCGAAGAGCGGCGGGCCGAACGCCACGTCGGTGACGCTGCCCGGCCTCAAGGAGCTGACCGACTACACCGTGAAGGTCCGCGGCGAAAACATCAACGGCGTCGGCCTACCCAGCTTGGACTTCACCGTGAAGACTTGGCTGGCAGGTGCGGGCGATAATTATATACAAAATAAAAGCTTTCAAAAATATAAGAAAAATGTAAATATAAAAAAATACCAAATAAAAATAAAAAATAAGAGCTTTTAACCCTAGCAAATTACGCAGATATTCTGAATAAAGAATTAGTTACACCTAAAAAATCGGGAGTATATGTTGCCTTAAAAAACATTTTTATGTTTTTCTACTTGTATTTGTAACTTGTGAATTTGTGACATGCGAGTATATAAATATTTATTTCAGTTAAATTTAAAATTTTCTTAATTTTTTGTAAATTTTCAGCGAGAAAACCGGTAGCTCAGCTGCTACCGTCGGACGAAATTCGCGTTCCGCCGAGCACCGATGAGCTAACCATTCAGTGCGAGGCGAACGGTGTGCCGCGGCCGAAAATCGTCTGGCTTTGGAATGGAGTGCCCGTCGAGGACGGCAAGGTATGTAGACCGACCACGCTCTACTGAGGCGGGGGATAATGTCTATTACACACAATTAAAGTAGCTACAAAGCTATAACTTGACAATTTCACTTGCGTTTGAACACATAGCCAATCACAAATTTATGAATAAATAAATAATTTTTTTAATGTGTACAATGAAAAATAATTGACATTTCGTTAAGGATGGCTTTCGCGTCTACGACGTGACGCCAATCGACGAGCAGGAGAAGACGCAAAGCAAACTGCAAGCGCAAACCAGCACGCGTTCTGGCACGGCAGAGTGCCAGGCCGTCAACGAGCAGGGCGTCGACACTAAACACGTGCCGGTATGGCGTTTGTTATACTAAAAGTTATTTAATTTTAAGTTTCAATTATTACAGAAATATCCTTTTTGTGAACAAAAATATACTTTTATTCGGAATTGCAGGTCGTGGTGCTTGGTCCGGGCACTGCGCCCGAAACCATTCAGCCGACTGCAGCGCAGGACGGCTTCAACGTCCACTGGAAACAACCAGTGGTACCGAACGGAAATGTTACGGTAGCAGATTCAATTCATATTGTATTAAGAATAATACAGTAGATTTAGAAGATTTAGATGGAAATTTATTTTAAAATTAATTTATTTCCAATGGTTTTTTCTAAAGATATAAATATGTAATAGAAAATCTTCAAATCTTAGTGTCTTTCTGTGTGTGTGTTTGCAAACAAAGTATTGAAATACATACCCAAAATACATACATATATTTATTTCCCAGAAATACGTCATCTACTACACGAAGGACGCGGACCGCGACCTGGCGGACTGGTCGACGGTGACCGTCGACGGCGGCAACACCACGCACGCCGTCGTGCCCAACCAGGAGGAGGACACGCCCTACGTCGTGCGCATTCAGGCGATCACCGACGACGGTCCCGGCATCATCTCCGACAGCTATGAGGTGACGACGGGAAAGAAACGTAAGTGTTTTTCTTGGCTGTTACATTATATATAATAAACTTGAACTAATGCGAAATTAAACCAAAAGTTGAATTATTTATTTATTAAAATTATCGAAAAAATTATATGTGAATTTGCGATTTTTGTAGTGTTTGAGCAATTGAGTCTAGTGAATGTTTTTATTAGCAACATTTATAACCGACTTTTTTTGAAAAACATTGAATTATTTGATTTTCAAAACTTGCTTTATATAATAATATGTATGTAAAATTTTTGCGTAAATTGAAACTTGTTGTGATTATATAGACGACAAGCACGGTTATCTTTTGCATCAATTCCACTGTTTCACGAAATGCCAAAAAAATTTACGTTAAAAAATTTCACACGAAATTTTTTTATTTAAAAAGTGATGAAATTTTTACATGAAAAAAATTCATTTCAAAACGATAATAAAATTTTTTCATGTGAAAAAAATTTTTTGAATGTTTTTTTTTATGTTTTTTAATTTTTGTTTAATTCGTCAAACACTAATCAACACTTTTACGTGATTACGCTCATTTCTTTCATAGCGACTGAAATTATAATGATATTCACCGAAGAATGTTACATTTTTATTTGTATTATCAAATTTGTAGATATTCCTCTAAAAGTCCGACTGGAAGTGCTGAGTCCCGAGGTGCTCGCCGACCCCGCCGACAAGGAAGGCACCGTCGTCGAGCCGCGGCAGACGATACGCTTCAAATGTGTGACCGAGGGTCGACCGAAGCCCACCGTATTCTACACGTGGCTACCTTTTAACGAGACGGAAAGCGGACAGGTACATTAATTTACAATTATATTAATACGCACGTTGTTATAACCTATGCCAGTGAGCGAATCAACAATTTATTTTTTATTAATTCTGCGGAAGAAAGTTTGATAGGACTATTTTGTATTACAAATAATTAAAGATACACAAGTAAGGATACGTATACACAGCAATGATACACACTATATATACACAGCTAAACTTGAAGCTAAACTTTTTAAACTAAACCTGAGTTTGATTGACTTGGCTAAATATTTAAAATTTATTTAACAAATTAAAAAACATTTCTGAAGTCTTGTCTATCCAAGCCATCAAAGTGGACTACATATAAAATAATAAATTTTTATAATTTGACGATAACCGGAACGGCGCTTTAGGAGCCCATCTACATGACGCTGAACACGCTCGGCGAGCCGAAGGAGCATCGCTACGAGACGGATGTCGCGGAGACCTCGACGTCCACGAAGCGCTTTCTGCTCTGTGAGGCGCGAAACATTCACGGCTCGGAGGCCGACAGTCGAATCTTCAATGTTTTGAGTGGGTTTTGCTATATCGCGCGAATAAAAGAATTTGCAAAAATATCGTCGCCGAATATTGGATTCATAGCCGAATTGATTTTAACCAGCGATTTGACTTGAATTGGAGGTAAATCCTCGAAGAGTCGAATCCGGATGGTGTTCGGATTCGTCTCAGCGGATTCGGATTCATATGGATTTGAATACGTATTCGAAAGGGCAGAGTCGAAAATCCGGGAATTTATGGATGAAAATGGATTCGTCTTAGGGATCCCAAAATTTATTTAAATTTTCGAGATGAATCATGACCGAAGCTGTATTTTTGTGTTCTCAAAGATTAAAAAACGTACTTTTTGAACCTATTAAATTAAGAAAGATAGTTGTTATTATATATGCTCAGATGTGGGATTACTGGCCCCGATATTTTTGAAATACCGTAAATGATCGATATTACATTAAAATTTTGTAGAGCCGGGCACGCCGCCCGACGAAATCGCGCCGATTGTGGACACGGACAATCGCGTGACGATCAGCTGGGACCCACCACACCATCCGAACGGAAACATTACGGTAAACGCTTTAATCGAATTAAAATTCTTTGTGCTTTCATGCAAATTGGTCACTATTTATTACTATTACTGAGCTTTTTGCGGGTTAGCCTTGGGCTAATTTATTTTTTAGTTTAGTAGAAGCTCGGATTTTCCTCAGTACAGTAGGCCTAGTTGCCGCCTAGTTAGCGTACAGTCTAATTGATCCTTGGGCTAATTTCAGCTAGCTTTTTCTAGTCATTTCTAATTTTTTTTTGCAATGCATAATTCCAACAAATTGATGAACCATTTTTTGCGTAAGTTTAGAAATACAAAGTCTACCTCTCCGCCGACCCGTCGAAACCGCTCGACGAATGGCAGAAGTTCGACGCCGAGGTGAAGCCGAAGCCGTCGCTGGAGTTCTCGCGCGGCGACCTCGAGCCGGAGACGCCCTACTATGTGCGCATCGCGGCCGTCAACGACGACGGCGAGGGCGTGCCCTCCGACGTCACGCACTTCACGACGGCCAGCGGCGGTGGGGCATACATAATTTTTTGAAAAATTATTCAAATTTGAGCAAAGCAATATATGTAACAATGATTTTTTGAAAATATTTTAATTTTTTTTGATTATTTGATGAATTTCGACGATTTTCTTTTACACATATGTAATTTATAATTTTTTGTTGAATTTAGCGCCCCTGGACTCGCCCACCGACGTTTTGGCGGCAGTGTCGCCCGACAATTCCGTGAACATCTCGTGGACCGGCCCCACACAGCCCAACGGACCGATAAAGGTTTTACATAAGAAATTTTGATTCCTAGTCAAATAGATGTTTAACCTAGTCGAGAATGTCTGCATGTTTTTTTATGAATTTGGAAGAACTCGCCCAACAAACCTGGCTTTTTTACAACAAATGGCTGCACAAAAACTAAAAATGATAATTATTGGAACAAGGAATACATAGGTGTGCTGTTAAAGTGGGGCCCAATCGATATATGTAAGAATCCACCGTCGATTTTCAAATGTTATTACAATTTGAAGAAAAAAACTCGCAAAATTTAGGCTTACAACGTCTACTTTGTGCCCGAAGACCCCGGCGAGCTGGAGGACGATATTCGCAAGTGGCCGAAGGTGGTCGTCGAGACGAACGACACCACCGGCCGCATTGTGCTAGACAAAAATGTGCACAATCTGCTGCCCGACCACGACTACAAGGTGCGAATTTCGGCGACGAACGACCAGTCCGAGGGACCGCTCAGCGGCATTATTCGATTCACGACCGGCAGTGGGGGTAAGTGACTGCATATTGTGACTACTGAACACATTTTTGTTAATCTTATTCTATGAAAACTTCTGAAAAATGAGCACAATTTAGTTTAACAATTTAAAATTTATAAAAATTGTTAAAGAAAGTATTATTTTTTACTGCAAATGTAATTTTTTAAATAATTTTATATTTTTGAAAGCATTACAGTTATGTATTTTGTTAACAAATAAACCCAAATACAGATACATGTGCAGTACACATTTTTTTTTGAAACAAGGCCAAAGTTACTTCCAGAAGTGGCGCCCACAATCACGCTCGACCCCGCCGACAGTCCAGCGAAGGTGGAGCCGCGCGCCGACTACACCGTCAACTGCTCCGTGGAGGGCATTCCCACGCCGTTGGTATACTGGACGATTGGCAACAGCGAAGACCGCATTCCGGGTCCGATTCTCCATTTGCGGACGCTCGTCAAGGACACGACCGCCACCTGCTTTGCGGACAACGCCGCCGGCAAAGCCCAACAGACGCTGGAGGTGCATGTGGCCGGTAGGGTGCTCTTTACCATATTAGCTTAAAACATGCTAAAAACAGCAAAAATGGCCAATAAGTTTCTGTGTTTCCACGAAGGGTTTTTTTCGAACATGAACTTTATTTAGAAAAGTGAAGTGGCACAGTGAAAAACTTCAATTTCAAGTTGAGAAATGAATTGGCAAAGTTTTTTGAATTGGCAAAGTTGAAGTGGAAATTTGAAATTCGTTTTGAAAATTTTTTGACCCGAAATAAATTATATCAAGTTTTTTTTCAAGCAAGGAAAACAAATTACACGCATATGTAGAAAAAATTTCGAGTCAATAAATTTTCCGCGGCATTTCAAAAAGGAATTACGTTTTTCACTTCAACTTTGTCAATTCATTTTGCAGATTGAAGTTGACGTTTGTCACTTTGCCAATTCAATTTTCTAAATAAAGTAAATGAAGTGAGGCGTTACTCACAATTTCGTGGTGAAAACTTACTTCACTTGGAAACGCCGATAAGTTGGCACACTGACAAATCATAAAATAAAAGTGAATATATTAAAAAAAACCAGCTTGCGCGATAAAGTGCCCGATTGGCGTTCTCAGCTGTTCCAATTGCGAAAACCTTGCTATGTTTAATCTAAAAAGTTTTTAGATGTATTAAGTATTAAAATGAGATGTTTGTGTCAATTTTCAGCGACTTTTGTTGGCGCAATAAAAAAGCAAGGATAAAAGAACAAGCTATTGGCTCAATTGAATAAACTTTGAATCTACGAGAATCTGAAAACTTGAGCAAAGCAAAAGCAAAGTGAATTCAAAATGGATTCCAATTTGAATATATTTATGAAAAACGAATTCAATTTGTTAAAAATTGCATTAGTTTCATCCGAAAAAAAATATTATAAAAAAACTTGAGCGGTATATTACTGAAGACGCGGCACATTTTATTTATTTGTTTATTTATGTGCAAATTCCACTCAAATAAGTGGATAGATTAAAATTTTCAATTTGACAAATACATATTACATATTTACGAATAACATACATGTGTCGAAGTGTTTAGGGCCCGGCACACCGCCCAACGAAATCGTTTCCATTCCGATGATCAGCCCGGAGAGCGGCGGTCAGGAGGTGAATGTGGAGTGGACGACGCCGGATGAGCCGAACGGAAAGATCACCAACTACATTATACACTACGGAATCGTACCCGATGGTATCATACCTCATTATATTATATATATAATAGTATCCAGACGCTAATCAGCTAACAAAATTAAGGTGAACTCGAGCCGACGGACTGGCAACAGATTACGATATCGCCGGACAAGGACGTCCATAAGCTCACCGACCTTCTGCCCAAGTCGAACTACGTGGTGAAGGTGCAGGCGGTCAGCGACCGCGGTCCCGGCGTCATCTCCGAGCCTTTCAAGGTGAAAACGCTGCCGCTGCCGCCGAAGGCGCCCGAGCGTCCCGAGGTGGTCGTCCATGACAATAACACGCTAGACGTGAAGTTCAAGCCGTCCGTCGACCCCAACGACCCCGACGGCAAGAAGATCAAGGTATATGTATATGCATACGTGCATAAATACATATACATACATGTATATGTGCATAAATACATACATACATACATACATATGTGCATAAATACATATACATACATGTATATGTGCATAAATAAATACATACATACATATATGTATTGTATGATAATCTATTCAAAAAAGAATAATGTTTTTCATTACAAAAATTTAAATTTGAATGATTTTTTGGTTTTGCTAAAATTTAATATTTTCCTAAATCTTAGTATAATATTAGATAAATTGAAGAGTTTTAAACATATCAAAAAGAATACATTAAAAATGGATAAATTGTATCGCGCTTTGATAGATTTAGTTTGCAATAATCTTGATTTTTGATCGAGTCTGATGGAGATAGATATTCATTATAGTTGAATGTACTTTATTTCTACATGGTTACCAGAGCATTGACTTTGATGTGAATATTTGAACAATTTTTGAACAATTTAAAATCAAATAATGGGGTCGCAAAGGGGCGTGGGTGGGAGTGGGGCAGTAGGGAATTTCCTCTTATGGAGAAATCTTTTTTAATTTTTTGTTTTGTTTTTAGGACTACAAAATCCTGTACACCACCGGCGATCCGCTACTCGAGGACACAAAGTGGAAGGAGTTGATCTGGTCGCTTCCGGACGACGATCTGGCGAAGGCGGACGAGACCGGCACCGTCAATGTGCTCATCGACGGCGAGAACTTCGACCCCGAGAGCAAGTACAGCGTGAAGCTGATTCCGCGCGGCGAGATCGACGGCCTGCCCAGCGACCCGGTCGTCTTCCAGACCAGCGACGGAAGTGAGGAAATTTCAAAAAAAATTTAAATGTGTTTTCACCATTTACTCACACCTCATTCACGGTACCCAAAATTGGCTTAGGTTCTTCGGAAAGTTGTTTTATTTCGTTTTGAAAGTCGATTTATATATTTAAAGTTTATGTAAAAAAATGTTTCAGTTATTCCGCCGGAACCACCGGAGATTAACGTGGAAATGCCGCCGAACAACACGATCCGAGTGCCGGCCGGCGCCGACTACACCGTATCCTGCACGGCCAGCGGCTTCCCCGCGCCGAACGTCACCTGGTTCGACAAGGACGGAAAGGTCGGTGGACTTCGAACAGTAAAAAACAGTAAAAAAAGTCAGAAAATAAGAGAAAAAAGAAAAAAAGGCTTTGGCCAATTTTTTAAATTTTGGAAAAAATTTTTGTTCTTTATTTTAATTCACTTTTTACGCCATCGACAACAACCATTGTTGGATGTAAGAAAAAATTGAAAATTTTTAGAAAATCAGCGAGGGCGCAATGCTCAAACTGTACGACATCAAGCAAACGCAGGTGACGAAGTGTGTGGCGGAGAACGAGGGCGGCAAAACCGAGACGCCATTCACCATCTATGTGGCAGGTACAATATGTCACAAAAATGTTACCGTAAACTTCACATATATGTATATCCGAATATACAAAACAAATTAAAATATAGCAAAAATCCTGAAGCACATTGCCCATCTGTAAAGAAATTTTTAATTCTTTCATAAATTTTTTAATTATTTTCTTGATCGGTTTTGTGGACTTAGAATGTCTTTTATGTGTCTTTATTGTATAGGACCAGGAAATGCGCCGGAGAGCATCCGTCTCTCGGCGAACAAGCCGAAGACGATCGAAGTGAAGTGGGATCCGCCGACGCTTCCGAATGGAAACGTCACTCGCTATATCATCTACTACACGCCACTCGACGACCAGGTTATTATTATTATTATATTTATTATTATCTTTGAGGTCAAACGTTAATCCAACTTCAAAATTTTTTTATATTAATAAAAGCTTTGCGAAAATATTATATGTACTAGGTTTAATTTGAATTCAATGAGTTTTGCTATTGACAATTTTAGTGAGAAATTAAACTTTTTATTTCGCAAATATTTAAATAGTATTGTAATAGGATTCAAGAATGAATTATCAAACAAAAGTATAATAAGTCTAATAAATTCGAATAAATGATAGTGTTTTTTGTAAAATCACGCAAATGTATTACGGAAAAAACATTACTAGCGCCTGGTATGAAACGGTTTTCTTTGGTATGAAACGTTTTTGCTTATGTATTTTTGCGTAATTTATGTACGTTTAGACTCGCGCCTTCCAAGTGGGACAAGTGCCGTCGAAGCCCATCTACGAATGGCTGACGTACCACGCGATCGGCGAGGACTTGAACGAGGGCGAAAAACACGTCTCGATCAGCGACTTCGTCACGTCGGACACCGCCTACGCGGTAGTGATTCAAGCGGTGAACGACGACGGGCCCGGCCCCTACTCCATCCAGCACTCGATTCGCACAATGTCCAAAGGTTTTTTATAATTTGATTAACAAATGTACTTTGCTTTGGTCCATCCGGCCGTTAAGGAAATGTTTATTTATGTTGTAAATAAATTGTAAGGTTTTTGAATAAGTTCAATTTTTTTAATAATGAGTAAAAAATAAAAAAGTTTACTAGCTTTAATGTTGTAAAGTTTTCTTTTTAAATTTTATATTTAATTTTAGCAAACTGTAACCAAAAACAAACCTTTTCCAATGTTATAATTTATATTAAAATAAACCAATTAAAACTTATAAAATTTTTAAATAAATTTTAAAATTTTCAGTGCGCGAACAGCCGCCAAAGGAGTTGCGCGTCGAGCCGCTCAACCAAACCTCGGCGACGGTGAAGTGGAAGCCGGCGGAGAGCGCGGAGGACGCGCCGCCCATCGGCTACGAGCTCTACTACATCGTCGGTGACCGCAAGATCGAGGAGGACGAATTCCTCAGCTTACCGAAATGGTACGACTTTTTGTGCGGATAATTTTTAATTAAAATTGGCGAATAGAAAAAACTGCAGCATTCACACACTTTGGGTTTTTAAACAAAATCGACGAATGTTTTGGATAGGTCCAAAAGCGGCGAAGTTCACCGACTTTTGATGTGAACTCTGTCGTCGTTGAAGATGCATTCTGATTTTCGAAATAGAAAATATATTTTCATTACAACAATGACAGAGAAATCCTTCAAGATACTTACAGAAATACTCATAACTTTCTGGAATAAAATTTTCTACTGGTTTACAATAATTTAGGAAAAAAGTTGTAATTCACGACGGAAAAACCCTATCGCACGTCATCGAAAACGAATTGAAGCCTGACACGGAGTACGTAATGAAGATTCGCGCGATCTACGACTCGGGGCCGGGCGTCTTCTCTAAGCCGTGTATCACCAAAACACTACCTGAAGGTAGGCCATCACTTCTAGGCCCATTTTTTATTATTTTTAATATTAGCTCAAAAATTTTATTAGTTCAAAAATATAAATTAATACATATTACGGTGTCCGAATTAATACAAATTACCGTATACAGTATTTGGTATTTTTCTAATACAAATTTTTTTTAAAAACATAAAAAAACTTTTTTTAAATTCATTTTTAGCTCAAAATATGAATTAATATATGTATAATATTTATAATGTAATATTATTCCTTACATTTACATTATCCGGATTACAGTAGTTAAAAATCTAACCCACTGCCTTTTCCAGGCGACGTGCCGTTCATTGTCGTGTCGGCGGGTGCGGGCGGCATCGAGGGAACGTCGGAGGTGAACGTTCTGCCCGGCTCCGCCTACAATGTGTTCTGCAAGGCGTCCGGCAAGCCGCTGCCGTCGGTGAAGTGGATTCGCGGCGGCAATACGCCCATCGACCCGAGCACGGTATTTAATTTTTCACGTTTTAAGACAAATTTTGTATTTAAAAATTTAAACCCATAAAGGTGAAAAGTGAGGATTCCTCGACGAAATGGTCGCTGAACGTGGCGAATTTGACGGAGGACACCACGTTCATTTGCGTGGCGCAAAACCAATTGGGCGTCGCGAACTGGACGATCAAGCTGAACGTGATTGAGGGTAAAAAAACTATATATAATATGACATGAATTTGAACAACAATTTTTAATTATAATGAAAATTGTGTTGCAAAACAACTTTTTATTAGAACCGCTGCATATTTATCGTATTATTTATACATTTATTTTTTATTCGTTTATCACGTATTTTTATACTTTTTTGCAGATTTGGACCCGAATTGGGAGTCGGAAGTGGTGAAAGCCGAGAATCGAAACGGAGAGATTATTCTCTCATTCTCCGACAAAATTCCGGAATATTTGAAAGATACGGTATGCGTTGAGCAATTGCCATACAAATAGCATTATCATTCCAACAAAATAATGATCAAAGTAACCGTGGATGACGTGGATAACACGTGAAAAAATAAAGATTTTCTACGTGAACAACACGAAGAACTAATTTTACTTAAAAACTTTTTAATTCAAAAAGAATATACGGTGGAAACATTGGTCCCTGCTTTGAAAAATGCGCAAAATATATCGCACACAGCAGAAAGAGTGCCATTAGCTTCAAAAATGGAAGTGAAATTTTGTTTTATTACATATTTTTGCGAAATTACTTACACTCGTTCACATTTGTATTTTTTGTAATTACGAAAAATTATTTTCGTAAAAACACTCTCATTTCGTAATCCGTAATTCCGGACAGCCTTGATCAGATCACTCAGTTCATCGAAAATCGATTTTTATTTGCAGAAAGATTGGATAATCCGTTACACCGACGATCCCTCGAAGCCCATCGACGCGTGGAAGTCGGAAGAGAGCGGGGATCGGCCGCTGACGTCGCTGCCGCTAGCGAAACTCGAGCCGGGCACCATCTATCATTTGGCGATCGAGAACCCCAGCGACGGCATTCGCTCGCCGGTCGTCTCATTCTTAGTGCCAAGTAATCAACTCTAGCTTTTAGTCAAAATAAACCAAATTAATTTGAGCGGATCGGCGAAGTTTACTGTTTGATGCACATGCTTACATTATTTTTTTGAATATATAGTAGGTAAATATATCCATAGATTTCATTGTACATGAAATCTGCTATCATCGGCTGAGTTGACATTCGATTTTTATTGTTTGGCTAGGCTAT
This sequence comes from Deladenus siricidicola, assembly GCA_009724625.1. Taxonomy (NCBI): domain Eukaryota; kingdom Metazoa; phylum Nematoda; class Chromadorea; order Rhabditida; family Sphaerulariidae; genus Deladenus; species Deladenus siricidicola. Next base: position 32,990 of record SAUE01003116.1, read on the forward strand.
TAATAATTGTAATGAGGAATCAAACTTTTATTACATATGCATGTATAAAAATGAGAAATTATGTACATATGGAAATCTAGAGCCACCATCCGACATTCAAGTCTCGCCGAACATCAACGACGAAATCGTCATTGGCTTCCGGCCGGCGCTCTCATCAACACCCGTTCATGTAATTTTGTTTTTAATTCAGGAATGAAGCACTAAGACATTCATTCCTCAATATATTTCAAATATAGTAAATATTTAAAAAAATTTGAAGCAATTATTAAAATAGAATTTTTACAAAAATTAGTTCATCGATAACTATCACCACTTACCCGTCTTTGAATAAAAATTTAATATTTATCATTTTTTTTGTAATCTAAGTTGGCTAGGTTCAATTTTTTGCCGTTTTTCAGAAGTACGCAATCAAATATTGGCCGTCGTCGAAGGATGTGTCCGAGGCGACCGCCTTCGACGTGTCCGGCAACAGCACCTCCGGCAATGTGATCCGCGATCTGGCGCTGGACACGGAGTACAATTTCCAGGTGACCGCGCACCTCGACGACGGCAAAACGCTGGCCAGCGACGCGGCGCTGATCACCACGCCGGCCGAGGGTATTTTCCAGCAAATTTTTTTTCGATAAAAACTTTTTGCGCACGACTCTAAAGAAAATTTTTGGATATATTTAAAAAAACTAAAAATTTGTTGGCAGGTTTAAAAAGTTTCCGAAGCAAAACTTATTTTAAAATATTTATTAAATATTTCAATTTTTTGGAAAGTTCAAAAAATTTTTAAGTTTAAATTCTTTAAATTCGCTGAAAAACTTTAATTATTTCCGATTTTCAATTATTTTCTCTCGATTTGAACCATTTTTTAATCGCAAATTTGGTGGTTCAGAAGTGAAGTGTGACTGCTCGCATTTGTGCCGTTTGGTGGAGGATGACGCGGGCAAAATCATCAAATTCGAGTGCTCCTGCCCGGCGGGCTTCGATCTGCAAAGCGACGGAAAGACGTGTCTGCCAGTGGAGGACGAGAACAAGGATCACGCCACCGTTCAGGTACCGTATAATTCGGCGCTAATTTTTCAACGGAATTCGGCTTTCCGAATACGTACCATAAATTGCATCCTCAAAAAATCTTTGACGTTTGAGAACCTGCTCAATTTTTAAAACAATTCACGCAAAAAGTGCACATCTTTTTTGAAGTAACGTCTACTATTAACTATGATTTACTTTAAAAGATGAAAATGAACTGACAACATGAACTTGAATAAAGTTCAAATTATAAGCTGAAATCAATTTGAAAATTCTTTTTCGTTAATCCGTAAGTGTTTGGGCGATGTGAATGAAATTTTTTAACGTAAAAAAATTTCATTTTTTTTTCAACGAATTTTTTTGTTGTTTTTTCAGTGAAAATTTTTATTTTCTCCAAACACTGATCCAGAATGCATATAATTTAATTGCAATTAAGTCACAAATTTATTCAATTTTTAATTTATTTTAATTTTGCCGACTTTTGGAACAATACTTTTAATAAATAGACGAAATTTCAAATATACATATTTTTTTGTTAACCATTTTCTGGTTAAAAAAATATTTAAAATGTTACAATTTTAGGTGTCTTCCACGTTCAATCCGCTCGACGAGTTGGACACGCCGAAAAAGGCGGACATTCTCGACCCCGACGGAATGGTGCGCAGCTCACCGCTGCCGACGGACGCCAGCGGCCGGCCCGTGAGCATCACGCCCAGCGCCGACGAACAGCGCACCTCGCCGCACCCCACCGACGAGTTGGGTCGCGAAATACGACCAGTGGTCTTCTTTAATGGAAGCGCGCTGCCGACGGACGCTGCGCACGTCGCCTACGACGCGACGGGCCGGCAGGTGGCGCGCGACGACGAGCACCACGCGCTGGGGCCGGACGGCCAGCGGCTGAAGACGAACGACGAAGGCAATTTCGTCTATCCGCCAATCGACAAATTCGGCCAGCCGCTGCCGACGGACGCGAACCTACGGCCGGTCTATCGGGTCGCCGGCGCGGACGGCATCGATAGGCCGCAGAACGCGGACGGGAAGAGTTTGGACGCGGAGGGAAAAGTTTTCCCCACCGACGCAATGGGCCAGCCGGTGGCGCCTGACGGCTCACCGCTGCCCACCGACTACTACGGACGTTTTGTGGTGCTCGAAAAAGAGAAGGAGGAGTCTACGGAGGTTTTGCCCACGGATGAGATGGGATACCCGATTCATACGATTGTCGACCCGGCGGGCCGAGTTTTGCCCACTCTACCTTCGGGCATATACGTCGACGAAGACGGAGATGAGATTGAGCGAAATGAGCAGGGAGTTCCGCTGGATGAGCGCGGTAGTCCATTGCCAAAGAGCGGCAAAGGCCACTACATCTGGCCGGGAAAGGCGGGCAAGCTGGCGTCGATCGGCGCACCGCTTAAGCCGGACGACGTGCTGCACGGCGGCATCACGCGGCCGACGCCGCGACCGGTGACGCGCGTGATTGGACCGGACGGCGCGCTGCTGTCCACCGACGCCACCGGCCAATCCATCGACGCCGGCGGCCAGCCGCTGCCGACGGATTTTCGCGGGCGCCCGCTGAGCATTGAGGACGGAATGCCGCTGCCGACGGACGGGCGCGGCAACTACGTCTACCCAGCCGCCGATGACTCAACGCGCGGGCCGTACGCGCGTGCCGATCACCCGATTGTGAAGCCCGACGGCACGCCGCTGGCTAAAGACTCAAAGGGCCGATTCATAGACTCGCACGGACGTCCCGTCGAGTTGGACCCCTCAAATCGACCCTTGGACCAAGACGGAAACGTTCTGCCCAAAGACTCGCGCGGCAATTACATCTACACTGACGACGGCGTAACGCCGAAAAAGGTTGAAGTGTTGGGCCCGGACGGAGACCTTATGGCGACAAATGCCTACGGTAGTGCGGTGGACCGCGAGGGCGTTCCACTGCCTACCAACGCTCAACACGAGATCGTTGGCGCCGACGGAGAGCCGCTGCCGACGAATTCCGCGGGACAAGTGATCATAACGGCCGCCGTCGACGATGAGGCTAGGGCGAGGCCCACCGACAATTTCGGTAAACTAATCTATCCGGTCGTGGATCCGGACCGTCGACCCTATCCCACGGACTCATCCGGTCGATTCATTGACCACGACGGAGAGCGGATTAAGACGGATATTTATGGCCGGCCATTGGACAAGAGTGGCAAGGTTTTGCCGCAGAATCGCGCCGACGAATTTGTGTACCCAACACAACAGCTGGGAAAGCGTGTCTTCACGATTGTTGGGCCCGATGGTGAGCCCATTCCGACCGATGAGAGCGGCAATGTCGTCGACCACCACGGCAGCCCCTATCCGACGAACATCGACGGGCTGATTGTGGGACCGGACGGCTCACCCTTGCCGACGGACACTCAAGGCCGATTGTTGGACAAGCCGAGCCGACTTATTGAAGATATTACCGTTGAGCCGCAAACACTGCCCACCGACGACAGCGGTCGAGACTTGTACCCGGTGGTGGACGCCAGAGGCGAATTGCTGCCCACCGACGACGCCGGACGCTATTTGAATGCGCAAGGCGAGCTGCTGGACACCGACGAGTTCGGTCGGCCGATCGACCCCGACACGGGAGCGCTTCTGTCACAGAATCACGACGGCGACTTCGTCTACGTGCCGAGAAAGAAGGTGGTCGTGATTGGCCCCGACGGACTGCCGCTACCGACCATCGAGAGCGGTCAATCCGTCGACAAATGGGGCCGCCCAGTGCCGACGCAGAGCGGCGGCGCCGTTCTCGGACCGGACGGCGCGCCGCTGCCGACGAACGCCGAGGGCAGCTATGTGATGCCGGTGGGCCGAATGGAGGACATGAAAGCGTCGAAGACGGTAACGCCGCTTCCCGTATACAATCCAAGCGGAGAGTTGCTAGCCACTGACGACTACGGTAGATATGTGGACGCGAGTGGGAATATCATACGATCGGATGAGAATGGCAGGCCAATTGACCGATTCGACAAAGTGCTTCCCACCGATTCGTCCGGAAATTTCGTCTACGGCCCGCGGCGAGTCGTCGACGCGGACGGAATTCCACTACCGACCAATTCCGACGGCGCTCCACTCAACAAAGCCAGTGAGCCAATACCCACGGACGGGAATGGAAATTTTATCGGAGCGGACGGCCAGCCGATTCCGACCAATTCAAAAGCGGAAGTCGTGATTACCAATGATGACGATGATGACGGTACGGTACGCACTGCAGGGGCTTATGATAGCGGTGAGGATGATACGGCAACCAGTCCGGTTCCGGCAACAAAAGTACCGTCAGTCGTCATCTACAGTTATAAGGACGGTGAGCTTTTGCCGACGGACGATGACGGTAGATTTATGGATGTGGCTGGAAACGTAATACCCACCGACGGCTACGGTAGACCGCTGAACGATCGCGACGAAATTCTGCCGACGAACAGTAAGGGCGAGTACATCTACGGTAAGCCTACCGGTCCGTCGATCACGCGGCCGCCGATCGTTGTCGGGCCTGGTGGGACACCCCTGCCCACCGACCACAGCGGTAGAGTCGTGGACCTCAGCGGCCGGACGGTGCCGACCAACGAGGACGGTCTCTTCGTCCGGCCGGACGGCTCGCCGCTGCCGACAAATGCGGATGGCGAGTTTGTGCTCGACGACGCGTCGACGCGGGGCGTCGACACACTGCCCACGAACGAGTACGGTAGGCTCATTTATCCGATTGTGGACGAGGACGGAAATCTGCTCAAAACCGAAAACGGCAATTATATCGACTTCAACGGTGAGCCATTCCAAACCGACGAAATGGGCCGGCCGTTGAGCGAGGACGGGAACGTGCTGCCGACCAATTCCTACGGCAAATTCGTGTATACGGCGCCCGATGAGCTCAAGCTACAGACAACTCAAAAAATTGTCGCCGTCATTGGCGTTGACGGCAAACCGCTGGCCACCGACGCCAGCGGAACGTTCGTCGACGCCGACGGCAGCCCCCTACCGACGAACAAATACGGCGAATTGGTGGGGCCGGAGGGCTCGCCGCTGCCGACGGACGCCGGCGGTCGCGTGAAATTGGAGGTAAAACCGCAGATATTGCCCACGGACGACTACGGCAAATTCGTCTATCCAATCGTGGGGCCGGACGGCGCGCCGCTCGCCAAGGACGAGGCGGGCAATTTTGTGGACGTGCGCGGCGAAGTTTTGGTTAGCGACGATTTCGGGCGGCCGATTGACGCGCACGGAAATGTGCTGCCCACCGATTCGTTGGGCAACTACGTCTTCGTCGACAAGGCGCGCGACGAGGCTAAAGACGGCGGCGACATCACCACGCGACCAATTGTGGTCATCGACCCGAACGGTAGCCCATTACCGACGAACGCGGCGGGCGCGTACGTCGACGCGGAAGGCCGCCAACTGCCGACGAGCGCCTCGAAAGAGGTGATCGGGCCGGACGGAGAGCCTCTGCCGACGAATGCTCAAGGCAATTTTTTCGTAGCCTATCCCATCGTCGACGCGGACGGCATTCCGCTGCGAAAAGATCCGTCCAGCGGCAGATACAAAGATCCACGCGGAAATCTAGTGCGACTCGATTCGCAGGGCAAGCCCGTCGACGCTATCGGAAATGTGCTTATGAAAAATTCCAAAAATCAATACATTTACCCCGAAAAATCGAGGGACGCCGCCGGCCAGCCGACCGTCGTCATCGGTCCGGACGGGCTACCGTACGGAACGGACAGTAGTGGAAAAGTCATCGACCACGAAGGCCACCCCCTACCCACTGACCATTCCGGCCATTTGGTCGACGAAGACGGACTACCTTTGCCGAAAAATTCAGACGGAAATCTCGTTGTAGAGATAAAGGCTGGACAAGACGGCGATCGACGCCGGCCCACCGACGGTTACGGTAAGGTGATTCGGCCAATCGTTGGTCCCGACGGCAAGTTGCTGCCCACAGAGGCGACCGGCGGCCGGCACGTGGACGCGGACGGCGAAACCATACCCGTAGATGTGTACGGTAGGCCGATCGACGAGGAAGGAAAACTTTATCCCACGAATTCAAACGGCGAATTTGTCTTGTTAGCTGAGGGAGATGTGCCGCGAAAACCAACGCAAATGGTTACAGTCATCGGAGCGGATGGACTTCCGCTTGGCACTGACACCAGCGGGAGGGTCGTCGACCGTAGCGGCAGTCCCTATCCGACGAGATTCGACGGCGCCCTGCTCGGCCCCGACGGCTCGCCACTGCCGACAAACGAGGCAAGCCACTTGTACGTGCCCACCGAGGCGGTTAAGGCCCGACCGTTGCCCACCGACGACGCCGGACAGTTGGTCTATCCGATCATTAGTCCTGATGGAAGCCCACTGCCGCAGGACGAGTCAGGGAAATTCATCAATTCCCGCGGCGAGACACTACCGGCCGACGAGTTCGGTCGACCGTTGGACGAGGTCGGCAACGTTTTGCCGACGAGTGCGCACGGCGAGTTTATTTACGCCCAACCGACGGTGAAAATCGTAGTCGGCCCCGACGGACAGCCCATGCCGGCGGACGAGGGCGGCCGAGTTGTGGATCTCGACGGAAATGCGATACCCACGAACGCCGCCGGACTCTACGTGAATGTCGATGGCTCGCCGCTGCCCACAAACTCCGACGGGCAGTTTGTTGTCGGCGCGCAGCCGGACGACGAACTGCCCACGGACTCCTCTGGTAAAGTCGTCCACCCGATTGTGGACATTTATGGAATTCCGTTGCCGAAAGACGCCTCGTCGGGCCGGCATCTCGACCCGGACGGCGAGCTGATTGTCACTGATGATTTTGGAAAGCCTTTGGATGATAGCGGAAAAATTTTGCCCACGGATTCGAATGGAAAATATGTGTTTATGAGAACGTTGCCGACGCCATCCGCCACTCATAAACGTCCGCTCAACGCCATTGGCCCGGACGGATTGCCGCTGCCAACGGATCATACCGGCGCCGTCGTAGACCACCAGGGCAGTCCGTATCCGACGAATGTCGACGGGCTACTGATCGGGCCGGACGGCTCGCCACTGCCGACAAACGCCGACGGAGCGTTCGTCGTTCAGTCCGAGGCGGACAAGGCCACGGACGAAGTGAAGGCGAAAACACTGCCGACGGACGACACGGGCAAAGTCGTGCATCCGATCGTGGGCGAGGACGGCGAACTTCTGCCAACGGACAGCAACGGCCGCTTTGTGGGCATCGGCGGCGAGGAGATTCCCGTCGACGAGCACGGCCGCCCCATCGACCCCAGCCGCGACGACGGCGACATTCTGCCGACGAACGCGGGCGGCGAATTTGTCTACGCGCCGAAGCATCTCGGCTCGAGTACACCGGCCGCCGACCCGTGGGACGAGACGGAGCCCGGCCCCGGCGATCAGCCCGCCTATCCCGTGGAGAAGGAGGGCGTAGCGCCCGACGACAAACTCAAGCGGTGCAGCCTGAAGGCGGCAATCGCCGACGTGGTGATCGCCGTTAACGACCAACTTTTGCAGGTTCGAGTTTTTTTTGGCATTTACATAATGTAATGTATGTAAGGTAGGACGTTCAATACTCATAAATAGCGCTCCGACGATAAAAGAGTTTTTGCGGAAATTTGTTTATTAAATCTCTTATTCCGCTAAAATTTATGTGAAATAAGCAGAAAAAATTTTTTACTTAAACTTTTGTGTTTATATATTTTAGATTTCGTTTAAGTTTACAAATAATTCTACATACAACCAGGGGCGAGAAATTTTTCGATTTTCAAAAAATCGGGCGTTTTTTGAAAAGTTCGAAAATTGCAAATTTTTGAAGAAATTTTTTGTTCATTTCAGCCTCACTCATAAGTGTTTTTTGAAGAAATATAGTCAAAATTAACTCAACATATGTATAGCATTTTTATGAAAATAGAAGTCGAAATAATATTTTTTAAAGTTTTTTGAAAAATTTTGATAGATTTTCAATTTTCGATTTTGGAAATTTGATTTTTGAAATGTTCGTGCTTAAAATGTAACGATTCGTAATGGTGATGAGCTAGATAGCAGGTTTGTTAATAATCTGTTAATGCTCTTTTAGCTACATTTTTTGATTTATTAGGACCATGGTAGGGCGATAAAGCACGCCGTGGAGCGCCTACTCTCGACGCATTTGGATTTGGCGCCAGACGCAACGCGCGTCGCCATTCTCCAATACGGCAACGGCGCGCACATTCCCGTCAACCTGGGTGGCTATCACGAGCGCGCCGAGGTGGTGCACCACGTCCGGCGAATCGCGCACAACAGCGCGCTCGGCGCGCCCGACTTGAAGAGCGCATACCGCGCCGCATATCAGCAATTCGCCAGCTTTGGGCGAAGGAACGCGGCGAAAATCGTTGTCATTTTCACCGCCGGCGAGGATATGTACGTTAAATTTTATTTATTTATTTAAAAATGTTTTTATTATTTCTGAACGCAACATTGTTTCCAAATTAAGTAAATCTTTACCATAAAATGGTAAATGAACTTCACATTATTTTAAAAAGTAGTGGCGAAATGAAATTTGCTAGTTAACGTAAACGAAAATTAAGCCGAACTAATCGAAATATAAATAATGTTAGTCCTGAAACGAATGTTTTAGAATATCTAGTAGAATTTTTCCTCTTCTCAAAAAACTGGAGCACCACTTCATTGAGTTCCATTTATATACTTTACGTTCGAACCAGGCGCGGGTCATTAATTTAATAAAGTGAAGCGTTTCGTTTCGCCAATTTATTTTTTTCAATAAAGTTTACTTCACTTTCCAAAATTAATTTTTCATGGAATTGGAACTGGAAATGGAAACACTGGAAATAAAACTTTTCAGACTCAGCAACAATGATCGACATGTGCTCGAGAAGCAGCGCGCGTCCACGATTCTCGTCGGCCTTCGCCGCTACGACACGGAGATCCAGGACGAAAGCGCGCTGAGCGTGCTCGTCGAGGACTGGAGCGCGCCGCAGCTGGCCTCGCGCATCGCACGCTACATGGCGGAGAAGTGCCGCGAGGGCGCGCTGCGGTTGCCGTCCAACGCCGCGCTAGCGCCCGACTCCAAGCTGGCGAATGCGCCGAAGACGACAGCCGCCGCGCCTAAAAGCTTGGAGCCGCAAGTAAAACACCGAAAAATATAGAATAAGAATAATTTCTTCACGTATACATACAATATTTGAAGTAGAATATAATATTTCACGTAATTGGCAAACGCATCTCAAAAAACAAATTCAATTTGCGAATTTGCAAGTGCAAATGCAAATTATGTCTGAACGCGATTCATTAATAATATGATAATTCATTTTGTCTGAAAATTTTTTAATGAAAAATGTTTTCAGAGAACAATGTTCACTATCGTCCGCCAAATTTTCAGGAAATAATCATTGACGAGACGAAAAAGTCGGATTTGCTCGAGAAATGCGTCCAACTTCAGACGCGCACCAAGCTTGTGCTCGCCGTCGAGACGTCCGACGCGACCGCGGAGTCGAAGGCGGAGCTACAACGTCTGTTGATCAACTTTTTGCGCAATTTCGTGGAAAAGGCGGCAAAGTCCCTGAAAATCGGCATCATCTACTACGGTCGGACGGCGGAGGTCGCCGTCGACATCGGCAGCTACGCGAACATGGCCGAGTTGGAGGAGGCGGTGGAGGAGATGCATTTCGTCGGCGGCGCCGCCGACTCGGCGCTAGCGCTGCGCACCGCGCGCCAACTCTTCGAGGAGCAAAGCGCGGAGGGCGCCGACGAGGGACTGTGGAAGACGGACTCCAGCGAGGCGGCCAAAAACGAGAAGGAGGACAAAGAGAAGACGGAGGCGGAGCTGAAGCGCAGAAAAGAGATCAAGCTCGTCTTCCACGTTCACGGAACTTCTCTAAGGTATTAGGTTGTTCAACTCTAAGGTATAATATAATAGGTTATACACTGCTTCAATAAAGTATAACTGCACATGAACTTTTTTATAACCCGTAAAAAATGTCCGTTTTGTCTCAATTTTTAGCCGTACATGTGTTTTAGTACAGAACTCCATTATTTTTGTACATAGAACATTTTATTGAAATCAACTATTTATTTAGCGACGAGATGCGGACGGAGGCCGAGAAAATTCAACGCGAGGCGGCCGTCACGATCATCAACTTCGATGAGGCGAAATGGCGACTGCTGGAGAGTGCCGAGTCCTTCTGGCGCAATCAGCTCTGCCTCATGCAGTCGATGGTGGAGAAAAACCTCGGTCATCAACACGAGGACGCCGCCTCGGGCGGCGATTTGCTCAACGACGCGTTCTTCCGCGCCGGGCCGGACGCGTCGCCGCTACCCACCGACGAGTCGGGACGCATCGTCGTGTTGGCGCCAATCCGCGACGAGGAGCAGGACGAAGCGCCACCGCAGGTGCTGCCCACGGACGAGTCGGGCAAATTTGTGTATCCGGTCGTCAATGACGACGGCCATCTGATGCCAACCGACGACACGGGAAGGTTGGCGATTAAAATACATATACTCATTGTATATTTACACATATGTATATGAATACATGCATATGTATAACACTAATAACAAATATTTGGGCATTTTATTGGCTTTAGCAAAAAATTTTCCTTTTTTGAGGTCAATTATGTATTTTAGATATATTGACGCGTTCGGTGACCCTATACACACGGACGATTTCGGCCGTCCAACGGACGAAAAAGGCGAAATCCTGCCCGTGAATCGCGACGGGCAGTACGTTCTGCCCGGCATTCGCGGAAACAAGCGTCCCGCGCGACCGACGTCGAAGTACGGTGACGCAGTTACGGTGGTCGGTCCCGACGGTATTCCACTGCCCACCGACTCGTACGGCCACTATGTAGACAAGGACCACTCACCGCTGCCGACGAACGCCGACGGCTATTTGGTGGGGCCGGACGGCTCTGCCGTACCTATCAATGACCGCGGTCAAATCGTCATCGGCGGTGATGACATTGATTCTCTGCGGAATAGAATCCTGCCCACGGACGACAATGGAAAATTCATTTACCCGGTAAAATTTATTTTTTCTCGTTTCTAGAAACAATGGCATATTATTAGATTTGTACGGGAATCCAGTTTGCATACAAAAGTATATGCATCCACCCCCTCAACTTTGAGCAGATCCGTCTGTATATGCGGATCAAAACAGCGTTTGCATGAATCTGTCAAAGCTGTACCCGAGTTTGGAACCGTATCCATTTGGGATAATAAAATCAATTAATTAATTAAAATTTTTTTTCAATTAATTAATTAATTGAAAAGATTTATAATTTTTTTTTGTAATGACACAAGTTATAAGAAAATTTAACGAAAAAAATTATAGGTTGTTTATGAGGACGGAAAGCCGCTACGAACGGATTCCGCGGGCCGATACATTGACGCGGAGGGCGAGCTTCTGCCCATCGACGACTACGGTCGGCCGGTGGACGAGGACGGTAATCTATTGTCGACGAACAAATACGGTCAATACATCTATCCACACACTGAACGACCACTTAAGCCGGCGACCACAAACTCCACCACAATGGGCCACCATGCGCCTGTACCCGTGGACTCGGTGGTGGGGCCGGACGGCCTTCCGATGCCAACGGACGAGTCAGGCCGAATTGTCGACAAAATCGGCCTTCCACTGCCAACGAATCACGAAGGCCTGCTGTTGGGGCCGAATGGCTCGCCACTGCCGACGAATGCGGACGGCAAGCTGGTCGTGGTGGACTCCGGGGACGCGGATCGCTACGAGACCTATTCCACGGATGCGTCCGGACGCGTCGTGTATCCGATAGTGGATCGTCAAGGCAATTTACTCAGCACCGACGCTAGCGGACGGCACGTTGACGAGAACGGAGATCCCATTCCGCTCGATGATTTCGGCCGACCCGTGGACCGCAGCGGTCAAATCCTGCCCAAACACGACGAAGGCAACTTCATTTATCGCCCGCCCAAGAAGACGATCACGGCGATTGGCGCCGACGGGCTGCCGATCGGCACGGATGCTCGCGGCCGGCTCGTCGACCATCTCGGTCAGCCCTATCCGACGGACGCGTCGGGCTCATTGCTCGGCCCCGACGGCTCGCCACTGCCAACGAACGCGCAAGGCGAATTCGTCGTTCTACCCGAGGAGGAGGTGCATGCAAAAACGCTACCCACCGATGACTACGGCAAGGACATCTATCCGATTCTCGACGCGGAGGGCCGACCGCTGGCCACGGACACTTACGGTCGATATTTGGGCGGTGACAGCGAGCCGATAGCCACCGACGAGTTCGGCCGACCCGTCAATGAGGATGGAGAGGTAGGCTTTGAAGGGTGGCAGAGAAAAATCATTTGTTAAAAAATAGCAAAAAAATTAAATAGTTTTCGATCGGTGTTTCTAAAATTAATTTCACTTTAACTAAAGTTACATTTCCATTTTCCCATGTTTTTTTTGTAAGCTCTAACATGTATATCTCATGAATGGAGGTGATCGATACATATGTCAACAAATAGCCCCACAAAAATGATGTTGATCTATAAAATACTCGAACCCTCAACACCAAAAACACTATCCGCAATAGAAAAAAACGGAATGTGGAAATTTAACTTTTACTAAAGTCAGATTAACTCCGGAAACACTGCTATAATAAAAAATCGATAATAAAAAATTCTTTAATAATCTTACAAGATCTGACCATGTTCCATTAATCTGAAATAAATCTATTTTTTAAAATATTTTTTAGAATCGTTCATCTGTTAGGAAAATTCGCTGGTGAGTGTGAAATAGTTGAACTTAACGTTTCCATATAGTATTTTTTAATAGGTTAAATTAATGTATATTTAAAAAAAGCAAAAATGAAATGTAAAATGTTTCAACTTTGAACTGTCTCAACTCTCTACAAAATTTGTCTTTATTTGCAGGTTCTAACGACGAACAGCCACGGCGAATATATCTATTCGGGCCGAACGTCGCCGACGCTGGCACCGCGCGAGACGATCGGCGCGGTGGGCGCGGACGGCCAGCCTCTGGCGACCGACTCGCGCGGCGTCGTGCTTGACGTGCGCGGCAGCACCTATCCGACGAACGCAGACGGTCTGCTGGTGGGCGTGGACGGCTCGCCGCTGCCGACGAACGCCGACGGTAAATACGTCGTCAAAGTGGGTGAAGCGGATGACGGAAGAAGAGTGGAGGACCGGACGGCGCGACCGCTGCCCACCGACGAGTACGGCAAAATCGTCTACCCCATCATTCGCCCCAACGGCAATCTGCTGCCGAAGGACGAAAGCGGTAGGTTTGTGGACGCGAGGGGCGAGATCATTCCTGTCGACGATTTCGGCCGACCCATGGACGAACGCGGCAACGTGCTGCCGACAAACTCGATCGGCGACTTTTTGTATCGAGAGCCGAAGTACAAGTCGCCGGTCGTAATTGGCGCGAATCGTCAGCCAATGCCCAAAGACTTTGAAGGTCGAATTTTGGGGTTGGACGGCGAGCCGATTCCGACCGACTCGGAGGGACGTTTTCTGGACGATGAGAACGCGCCACTGCCCACAAATGCGTACGGCGAATACGTCTATCCGGGTGACGCCGAAGACCTGAGCAAGGTGACGAGACCGGACGGGTTGCCGTTGTCGACCGACTACTACGGTAACATCGTGGAACACACCGACCGCCCTGGATTAGGTGGCGTTGTGGTACCGGATCGCAGCCCTCAGCCCACTACCGTCACGGAAGTGACGTTGCTCTCGGACCGGGAGTCGCCATTGCCCACCGACTCGACGGGCCGCGAAATCTATCCGATCGTCGACCGCGACGGCACGCTTTTGTCCAGAGATCAACTGGGACAGTTTGTGGACAACGCCGGCGATCCGATTCCCCGCGACGAGTTCGGCCAGCCACTGGACGAGAATGGAAACATTCTTTCAAGAAATGCGCAAGGACACTACGTCTATCCGGAGCGTTTGCTGAAGGCGTCGTCGGCGGCGGATGAGGTACATTTTGGTAGCTACGACGAGAAGGAGGACGGCTACGGTAAGACGATGACTTTGCCCACCGATGGCTCTGGCAAGGTTATTATATTTTTAATTACTTTTATGCTATGTATGTATAAACCTTGAAGCTGTTGTAAAATCTTTTTTTTTTAATTTAGCAGAAAATTTCCTAACTCGTAATTGTTTTTCTACTCTTATAAGTCCATGTTTTTCTTTCTTAAAAATTTTGAGATATTTGTTTCGAGTCGGAGTTCTTTGCGCCATTTCAAAAATAAAAAATGAATTCGGTTTTACTTCAATTTAAAAAATGAAAAGTAAAGTCCCACACTTTGCCAATTCACTTTTCCAAATAAAAGGAAGTGCGCGATTCACTTACGATTCCATGCTGAAAACTTACTTCGTTTAGAAACATTGCATCAAATACATACATAAGTACACATACTTTTTTTCAATTTATTACATTTATACATTTTTAGGTTATTTACACGGTAGTGAATAGTGACGGCCAACTTCTGCCAAGAAATAAGGAGGGACGCTTCCTGAACGCACAAAACGGTAGCCCCATTCCGATCGACCAGTACGGTAGGCCGCTGGACGCGGAGAGCGGCCGCCTCCTGCCCACAAACTCTGCCGGCGACTACATTTTCTCGAGAGATGCAGACGCCGAACTCGCCGCCACGTCGACGCTCTCCACGCAGGCGGAATTGGACGAGGCGAAGAGTGTGGAGGACGAATATTTGAATAGAAGGTAACCAAATTTAATTATTTGTAAGTAAAATGAAGTTTTATGTGCCAGGGTCGGGCGAAAGTAAAAATTTTAAATTCCAAATTCGGAATTCCGAGGCTCAAAATGGCTAAAATTCGGGATTTAGAGTTTTTCAAAATTAAAATTTTTTTTGTTTGATAATAAGAAGCTTGCAAAATAATTTATGGCTTTGGAAAAGTTGGAGATTTTTATGTAAAAATAATAATATCTCGATAATTTCATGGCTTAACATTTTGGAAAAACTTCCGAAATAGCGAAAAATTCGGAATTCCAAGGCTCAAAATGGCTGGAATTCGAAATTCTACACAACCCACACCCTATAAAAAACTGATATGTAGTCCATATTATGTACGTAACTGTTTTACTTGTTATTATTTATTAGTTTTGGCGTAAAAGTTTCAAACTTTCAGGCGAAATGACTCGACAAACTGCTTCATTAGCGGCTTCATCGAGCTGCTTTTGGTGTTGGACAGTTCGAACAACGTGAAAATCCTCGACTACCGCCTCATGAAAGAGACGGCCAAAGGCTTTTTGGTGGACGCGTTCGACTTACGCGAGAATCGCGTCCGCGTCGGCGTCCTCAAGTACGGCGAGCGCGTTGAGGTGCCGCTGGCGTTGGGTGACTACGACGGCGCGGGCGATCTGCTAGCGCGAATGGGCGAGACGCGTCGGCTGAAGGGCGCCGCGAATCTCGGCGACGCGCTGCGTGAGACGGCCAGCGAATTCGTCTTATCGGGCGCGCAAAGCGAGCCGATTCCGCCGCGAGTCGTGATCGTGTGGAAGAATGGAAAGTCGACGTTCGTTTTATTTGTATTTTTGATTTTAAAATTTATTTTGGTAGATAAAAGCACCAAAAAAATTAATTAATTTTTTTAATTAAATTTTTGTGTTAATAAATTTAAAATATTATAAATAGAACCAGTACTGTAACTTGAACACTTTTTGAATCCATAAAGATCTCAAAATATATCGAATTTGTGGAAAAGTGGATTCAAAACGCATTCAAATTAGATCCAATTTCAATACGTTTATAGAGAAAATAGATTCAATTGGGTTTAAATTGAATTCAACATGAATACGGTATTTTCAGATTTACCCGAAATTCAAATTTTAGCACTAATTTGAGCTAATTTCCAGTGGTGATCGCGTCGGCGAAGCGGCTGACGCGTTGCGCAACGATTTCAACGCGAAAATTTTCGTGGTTACGGTAGCCGGCGAGAGTGCAGAGGACTTGGAGATTGTTGGCCGCGGCAATTCGAATCAAATTCTCCACCTGGGGCAATGGCGCGGCGTTGAGCCCGCCGAGTTGGGCGTCGTCGCCGATCGAATTTGTGATGTGAGTTTTGAACCTATTCAACTTTTTCCGTAGTTGTCCACGAAAACGTTTTGTTTGGTAGCGCATTTTGCATTTAAGTGTCGATCACTATTTCATTTTTAAGTTTTTGTACTTTTTTTTAAATTTTATTTCGAACATGAATCATATAGAAATTGTTGCCATGTGGAAGGAATTTGTTTGGCATCCAATTTTCTACACTAACGTTTTCAAAATTTTTGAAAAAGCTATTAAAATTATATATATATTGTGTTATTTTAACTAATTTCCTTATTTAAATTTGAAATATGTTTTATTAAAAATTAATTTTCTAAACTTTTTATATGAAATGTTCAGGTGGTTCCGGAAGCGAAATCGCCGAACGCAAAGGCGCTTTGGCCGCTGCGCAAGTTGACAACGGCGTCGGCGGGCGGCACGCCGCCGCCGTTCACGTGCTCCGTCATCGACTACAAGGTCGACGTCATAATCACGCTCGACTCCTCCAACTTCGACGAAGACCAATTCGACACGATCATCGAGGGCGTTGGCACGCTCGTCGACGAGTCGTTCGACTTGGCGCCCGACATTGTCCGCATTGGATTCGTTGTTTATAGGTAGAGAATTAGTGATTTAATTGACCTTTCCTTGTGTATTACAATAGTTGAGGTATGTTTGAAATATGGGTACGCAAAATATACATACAGTCAAGCAATGCCGGAAAAAATTTCATAAGCTTTCATATAAATAATGGTAAAATTTTGTCAAAATTTGTTCAGAACTTTCGAAATACACGCGTACGCGAGGTTTTGAATATATTAGGTTTAATGTAAAAAGTGATTAATTAATAAATATGATGTTTTAGTGACAAAGTCAGCGTTCCGGTAGCATTGGGTCACTACGAGGACAAAATTGAACTTCTCCAAAAAATAGTCGAATCCGAAAAGCTGAGCGGTGAGGCGATTGCGCTGCGCGGTCTCGAGGCGGCACGCCAACAATTCCAGCTGCACGGCCGAACCGTGGATGAGGAGACGGGCGAGCCGGTGGCGAAAGTTGTGCTCTTCATCACTAACGGAAAGCATCGGTGGGATAAAAGATTTTTTCTACCAATTTTGTAGTTTTTTTAAGATGTCTTTCACAAATATATATGTGTCTTCAGGCTACATATAATACATTATTTTAATAATTTTTACGCTATTCAGCGGTAACGCGGCAAACGCGGCGCTCGAGTTGCGCGAACAAATGGGTGTCCAAATTTTCGCCGTCGCCGTCGATCCGTCGCCGGCGCAATTCGCCTCGCTGTCGCGCATCGTCGGACAGGAGAACGCGGCGCAGCGCCTGCTGAAAATTGCGTCCGTGCGCGACTTAACAGGCGAGCGTTTGTCGTTTGTGCGCCAATCGCTGTGCGGACGAATCACGTCGGCCAGCTATCGTACGACAAAGTCGATTCAAGAACGCGGCCCGAGAGCGCACCACACGGTGAAGCGGGACGTCACGCGTTTTACGTGAGCTTTTTTACGTAAAAATTATTATAATTAAGCGGTTATAATAATAAACCTATTAACAAATATTATATAAGATGATTTACTATCACAAATCGGACTTAGGGCGATTATTATCATTTTTTGATAAAATATTATTTTTGCCAAAACACTTTTAATCCATTTAAAAATTTCGGAAAATCTTTGTTTAGTTCAAAGACCGAAAATCCCGTCATTCCGAAAACTGGCGGCATGCCTGTGGCCTTGTGCAAGGACGGTTTTCTACGACCCTATCTGCTTTCTGTGATTGTTGACGTCACTTCAAGAGCGCCAAGCAGGGTAAATTTTTTTATTTACAAATATAAATTTTTATTTGGAAAAAATTAAAACCAAATTGCAAATCAAGCCAAAATATTTCATATCCGCGGTAGTATAGTGGTAAGTATCCGCGCCTGTCACGTGCGAGACCCGGGTTCGATTCCCGGCCGCGGAGTTTTCTTTTTTCTTTACGATGTTAAACAGAATAAATAATTTTTCAAAGAAAAACTTTAAATCAATTTTATTTTTATTTATAAATGTAATTATAAAACTAAAATTTTTAAGGAATTCAAAGCTGCGGCCATTCATTTTGCTAATTTCTTACATAAAAAGTTCGGTGACGATTCACAACTTCTGAGGTTGAACTTGATTACGGTAGATGCCGATCGGTTACTGTACAAAAAGCCAGACATTTCATTCAAAGAATTTTCTACGGCCATGGAAAACTTGAAGCAAAACAGGTAATTACAACAATTAGCAAAGCCTACACATTTTTTAACTTCCATTAATTAATAATAGCCAGAAATTTACTGGAATTTTATAATATGTATTGTCATGAAATTTGGTCAAAAAAATAATAAAAATAAGTGACCATAACACAACGACCCACTGCACGCTGTCACTCAAGCTCAAATCATTAAAAAATTCGAAATTACTTTCAATAGGTTTATTTTTTTCTAGCAAAGCGAAGTCGAAGCCGGCAATGTTGGGCGCGGCTGTCCGCGAAGCGGTCGCGTTCACAAACAATCAAATAATCGCCGGCGTCAATCAGCTCACCGTGATTTTGAGCGCCGACGGATTGAGCAGGTTGGTCTGATATCAATCTTTCGATGATAAAAAAATCGAATTTTTAGTGATGCGGTGAAGCAACCGCACACGTTGGCCAGCAATTCCCATGCAAATCACGTGATCTCCATTTCGGTGAAGAATCCCACCACGCAAATGCTGCGCAATTTGTCGAGCGGAAGTTCCACGAGGTCAATTTTGAAAAAAAATTTTGATAAAGATTTTTTGACTTCGATTATACGTTTAACTCTATTGAACTACTCTGCATTAATCTTATTCTATGATCGTGGAAAGCCGTGTTAGGTTCAAATCCGTAAAATTATGTGAAAAACCTTGATAGGTTCAAATCCTTGAAAAAATTTTTTTTGCCAATTTGTGTAGATTTGAAATTTTTTTGCTTTTCGAGAAGTTTGAAATACAATGTAACTTTCATTTTTTACTGTACAAAAGTCCACGTAGAATAAAACATTTTCAGAAACAAAGTTCAATTATTATAGCAAAATTACAAAAAAGTACTTTTTTAATTTTTGTTTTGTTTTTAGAGTAATTCATTTCGCTAACTGGACGGTGGAAAGTGTCTCCGCGCAATTCGAGCGATGGTTGTCGTTCGCGATTTGCGACGCGGTCGTTCCTTCCGCCGCGGCCGCCGCTGCGCCAACCACCACAACAAAGCGTCCGTCGACAGGCGGTGCGGAAAAAGCAGTGGCCGCAGCGTCGATTGTTCCGCCGCGCAATCTGCCGCTAAATTCCGCCGCCGACTTCTCAACGCGAGCGCCAAAATGGAAGAGCGCGACAAGTGCGTTCATTTCTGGGCTTATTTAATCTTATCAAACATTTAATCTTAATAAAATTGCATCAATGTAATAAGCCATTCAATCTGATCGGCATATGAGGGAGGGGGGCTGCTTACGTTTTTTTCATTAAAATTGTGCATGCATTTGAATCGTACTAAAAGCGACCGTTAACGATCGTTGCCAATTTGAAGAAATATTTTACATTCAAAAGCTTGCTAGGTTCAAAATTTTTTTTGTGAAAATTTTTATATAATTGACATACAGTATTCATATAACAGTATTCATAAAATATTTTTTATAACAATATTATTAAATACATGTATTACACATATTGATTGAATCAATGTAAAGCTTTGTTATTTCCTCGCTTTACCTTTATTTTTTGTATTTAATTACAATATTTGTTTCAGAATCGCCATTGGTGCATGAGCCGACCAACGTTATTCTCACGCCCATCACGTCCAGCGCGTTGGCGGTGTCGTGGACGTGCTGTTCGAATCAAGGCGCCGACTACGTCATCCTCTACAGCCCCGACGTCAAGCTACCCAAGAGCGCGTGGCGTCGCGTCAACGCGACGTGCGCGGACGCGTACGGCGTCGTGGTTGACGCGCTGCCGACCGGCGTCGACTATCACGCGTGCGTCGTCTCGGCAGCCACTTTTTCGAGCGGAAGCGAAAAGTACGGCAACGAAAATTGTGACGCGGTGCACCTAAGCGCGGAAAGCATCGCGCCCGGTGCCAAACAATTCATCGACGACGAAAAGCGCAAGCGCGAAAAAGCTAGCGGACCAACGCGAAAACTTCAAATCGCAAAAGCCAACGACGACGTTGGTGAGGCGGCCGGCGCACAGCGAAAGTGCATGGATTCGGGATATACTTTGGATGCGTATGGAAATTGCGTGGGTAAGAAAATTTGCATTGTAAGAAAACATTAATATCCCGGTGTTTCCACAAAAACATTTTCGAAAATGCAGCGCTTTATTTAAAAAAATGAATTGGCAAAATGAAGCAAAAATTCAATACCTCAAAATTTGTGTTGCAAATTTCATTACTGTACCGATCATTTTTGCAGACATCGACGAATGCGCCAAGCGCAACGGTGGCTGCACTCACGGTTGTATCAACACGCCAGGTAGGGGACAAAATGTTTGGCAAAATGTTTGTTTGAACATGCAATTACGAAAATATAACGAGTAGCGATCATCCACGGCACTTGCCGAGTTTTTGATTTAAAAAAACTTGAAAAATTTTTCTAGCTTCAAAAATCTAAATTTTTTGGTTCAAAAAGTTTATGGTTCAAAAAGTTCACGCGAGGCGCCCTTTCAGGCAGCTACTACTGTGCGTGCCCGCACGGAATGATGCTAGACCCCGTCGACCCGAAAGTTTGCATAAAAGTGGCGGGCAGTTTTGAGCGAATCTCGGAACTGCTGGCCAGATATCTCTACGCGAACGTCAAACGCCAGCCACCACCGCAATTGGCGATCGTCGGCGACGCTACCGTTGGCCAAAACGAGAAGACGGTAGCGAATAATCGATTTAAAGTAAGTATTACGGTAAGGTCGATGTTTTTTTGTCTGTACACAAATTGAGCAAATTTGAAGAATATATTTAAAAAAGTTTATTAAAAAAAAGTTTTATTGATGTGAAAAAATTTATTAATAAAATTTATTTAAGTTGTTTTTATGGAAAAAGTTTCATTTTATTTAATTTCTTAATTAAAAATGTATCGTTATTATCAATTATAACTATTATAACTATTAGTGATTGAAAAAAGTGCATGAACTGTACTTTTTCTGTGAAAAAATCACTATGAATTAGTAATTGTCAAATTATAATGAATTATAATGCGCGGCGATTTGTTTATAACCAGCAAAAACGAGAAACTCAATAATTTTTAGGCCAGCGTCCACGCCACGCACGACCAACGCCAACTCGACTTCGAATGGCCGGCGAAGGTGGCGAAAATTGTGAAAAGAGCGCTGAGCTGGTCGTAGCGCCAAACTCAATCAATTTCATCATTTTGATTTGAATTTTGCTCTCTTTGTTTTACGAAACAAAGTATTACATATATGTAGGCAAATAGGAAATACAGACATTTTTATTTCTAAATATTTTATTACTGTATGACATCATTACATTATGCAGTCAATTACAGTATGAAATAAATTGAAATAATAATTTACTTTTGAATTTTTTTACTTGAATTTTGTGGGCATTGTTTATAATTTTTTAATGATTTTCTTGTAGTATTAATTCTTTTACAGGAATCATTTTACTGTGAAAATATTACTGTGTGCGCGAATAAATCTGAATCCTATCCTATTGTATGTCGCCATTCATCTTATCTACTGTATGCCATGCCAATGATTTTGCTTTCGATCACGGGTACTTTTGCTTTGTTTTTCTTTCCTTTTCGATTTTCCCAAGCAAATCAAAAAAACTTCTGTTGCGCATAAAACGATAAAGCTTTTCGCATTATTATAAAATAATTTCAATTTGAATAAAGCTGTTTGATACTGTAGTCTCTTTGTGTAGAATTAAATGAATGTAAAAATTATTGAAATCATCTGAGCGTCTTCCAAAACAATTTGCCGGTATTATCGAAAGAAGCTACACTATTTTATTCGATTAACACATCAATATGACATAAACATGAAATTCACTGAATTTTCGGACTTAGATGGCGCTGGAAAGACCGCCCACAACAGGCAGGTTGGGCATGCCGCCGGACGCGCTCGGCGCGCTGGAAAAGCCGGACTCGCCTGATCCGCCCGAAGCGTCTGAAGCGCCTAACGCGCCTGACGCGCCGGGGATGAGCGAGGCGAGCAACGCCTGCAACTGCGCGATCAGTGAGGAAATCTCTCTCGGGTCCACGGACGCTGAGGGCGCGGCTGAGCTGGCCGTGCTGTCGTCGGCGTCTATAATTTTCGATATTCCCCGAGAGCCGTTACACAAAAGTGTAATAATGTTATTTGAAAGTACATACACAAGCCCTGGCAGACCGCGGCCACAATAACGAACATCACTGCGATTACGGTAGAGTTCATATTTGACGGAAATGAGAAATTATTCGGAATTTTCAAAAAATGTTAAAGTTTGGGACAATTTTTCGGCTTTTATATTGACCAATTTTCCGTAGATCAATGAATATTGTGACTATAAAAGTCATGTTTATAATTTGTTATTTTCAAAATCATGCAAATTAAGTAATTCCAACAAAAATAAAAGATTTTTGTTTTGATATGGACAAAAAATTGTTCCAAAAATTGCGGATTTTCTCTATTTTCGGAAAACAATTTATTGCCGCGAAAATTGATAATTCCGCAAAAAATTACGTAAAAATGCAAGACATTTTTGCTATAAAAGTGGAAAAATTGCCCCAAAATTTATCATTTATTCGCTGATAATTCCGAATAATTTCTCATTTCCGTCAAAGATGAACTCTACCGTAATCGCAGTTATGTTCGTTATTGTGGCTGTGGCCTGCCAAGGTTTGTGAAAATTCCTTCACTTTGGTGTAATCGCTCTCCGAGAATACGGAAAAAAGTTTTAGACGCCGACGACAGCGCGGCCAGCTCAGCGGCGCCCTTGTCGTCCGAAGAGCTGATAGCGCAGTTGCAGGCGTTGCTCGCCTCGCTCATCCCCTGCGCGTCAGGCGAGTCTAGCGAGTCTAGCGAGTTCAGTGATTCCGGCTTGTTCGGCGCCATGCCCACCATACCCTCTCTGCCCTTCTAAATTACTAGGTCTTGAGGCGTTTATTTGTTGTTTATGTCATATTGACAATAACTGAATAAATTATTATAATATGTATAGTTTTTTTGCTGTGACTGTCAAATAAGAAAAATATTAAAAATATTGAAAGGTCTTCATCACCCTCACGTTTACCGGCCCATCCGACCGCGGCTTAAACCCAACTATCTTGTCTCATCTATCTTTGTAAAATCTGCGGAATTTCAATTAGCCAACCGCGCCCGGCTGGCGTGAGAAATTGGCTGCGCTAGCCATACTTTTTGCGACATTCTTTCTTCGCTTATCAGAGGCGGGAGATATTGATCAGTGGCTAGTTCAGCCTTTGTCCAGGAGGCAACCCAAAAACGTCACACCGAGACACGTTACATCTAGACACGCTGGTCTTATGTGTAGCGGAAGACTGATCTTACACAGGACCAAAAATTGTTTATTAAAAAAGCAAAAAATTATTAATTCAATGAAGAAGTTTGAATTATGTGAAATATTATTAAAAAACATTTAAAGTTGTGCCTTAATTTTATTCTGAATAAATTGTTCGCCGAAATTCCATTTTTTTAAAAACACAATTTTTTAAAAACACTTTAAAAACACAACACATTTAAACCTAGCCAACATTTAAAAATGTATTTCTTCTATTATATTATATTCTGTAGTGAAAACAATTCAAGGCGTTCTCAACAAAATTGAACATATTTTTTTGTTTTTTCGATTTTTTTTTTCGAAATGTTTTTTAATCTCAAAAAAAACCCCAAAGTGACGTGAATCCAGTTTTTGTGTATCCTTTCTTTGTACAAGTTGTGAACTATGGCTAGCTGGCTTTTTTTATTTCTTCTACTTTCTGAAAGTTTATGCGCAGAAAATGTAGAAAAATTTTTTCAAAATATTTAAGATCTCAAAACTGTACATAGACCATAAATATGTTTATAGCCAAATTTATTCAAAAATGTACTACAACAATTTTCTTCAAATAATTTATGCGCTAATCATTCATTCCATAATTTGCTTAACTACCGTAAAATGCGTGCCCGGAAGGGGTTTGGAGTCGTTACTTCGAAGACTCAACAATGCGGACGTCGCGCAAATACAGCGAAAGTGTGCGCAGCGAATGCGCGAAAATCCAGTCAGGAAAAAGGAGCCCGCCGAACGCGTCGTCAACGGCCAGAACACGCCTGGGCCATACGAGTGAGTGAGTGGACTTGCGCGTGATACCGGGGGTGGGGGTGGAGGAAGGTTTGGTCCAAGAAATTGTAGGCTTTCGACCGCTTATCACAAACATTCCGAACAATTCCTTCAGATTTATGGCCGCTTTTGTGCTACCGTCCGGCGTGACCAATTGCGGCGCCACCTTCATAAGCTATGAGCACTTGCTGACGGCGCGTCACTGCTTTGCGGGCGTCGAGCGCGGTCCGCTGCCGCTGCTCAAAGTCGCCGGCGTCTGCAATGGCGTGAGCGCGGAGTGCGCACGCGAGGACATGATCCAGGTGGAGTACGATTTGGTCATCTTTCCCGACGGCCGTCGCGACCATCTTGACGATTTTGCCATTGTTCAGCTGAAGCGACGACTCGACCGGTCGTATTACACGCGAGTCGGTTAGACCCAAAGATATTTTTTTGGCTATAAGCAGCAAAATCTCTATCCAACTTTAATACATACTTTTTGGGCAAAGAAAAAGCAAAGCGTATTCAAAATGAATTCAAATAAGATCCAATTTGAATACATTTAGGAAAACCAAATTCACTTAGATACAAAAAGGTGGATTTGGCATCTGCGTGGATCTTCAAATTTATTTGAAATTAAAGTTTCAGCATTAATTCATTCAAAATATCGCACATATTGAGTTAAAACCTGAAACATGATCAAAATTTAAATATATTTTTTATATTTTCTAATTTTGTTTTTCTTCAAAATCTTTTTTTAAGTTTTGCTTTTTAGACTTTTTTTAGATTTGTTTACCAAAATACCCTGATCTTCCTTCAATAAACATTTACAAAATCTTTAGGCTTTATTTGCCTCCCGTACGCGTCGATGGCGCCGACCGTCGGCACGATCATCGGCTGGGGTAGCACGGTGCGCACGGCGACGCTTACGACGAAACGCCTCAAGCGGGCAAACGGCGCGCTCGACTACAATTTCAATTCGATGATCATCTTCCGGCCATCGGCGGCGCTCGACCAGGACGCGGGCGCCGGCGACAGCGGCGGTCCGATGTTTAGCACGCGCGATGGTGCTTCGCGAAACGCGATGACGCTGAACGGGGTGATCATCGGACGATGTGTGCCAAAGGATTCCGTGCTTCTGGACGTGCGCTACTACACCGGCGATTTGTGCCATTTGATGGGCCTTTGTGTGGAGCGTTAGTTTGAAAAAGAATTTGACGCCCAAACAGTCTTGTAACCGGGGTTGGGCGAAAGTAATAATTAAAAATTCGCGATTTCGGAATTTGGAATTTTTAAATCAAATTTTTTTCTTTTTTTATACTTTTTTAGTCTTTCTTGCTAAAAAAATTTTTTATAATAAAAGGCTTGCAAAACAATGAGAAAGTTGGCGATTTTGATGCAAAAACATAATCATTTCTCGAAAATTTCATAACTCAACTCCAAATTCCGATTAATCGAAATAATGAAAAATTCGGAAATACGCTCAACCCTACTTGTAACTTGAAAAATTTTTGAATATTTTATAATATTTTCAATTTTAAAATTCGTACCGTTAGTAATATAATTATACATACATAGTGTACCATGTTAGGTCCACTATATCCGCAACCGCAAATGGCGTTTACGTCGGCTATTTTCACTCGAGAGCGCGCCGCCTACCCCACCGTCAGCGCGTTTAGGCCGATTTCGTACGCGCAGAGCGCGGAATTGGAGCGATATTGTTCGGTGAGTCCACCCGAATGTTTCAGAGTCAAAGCTGTCTGGCTTAAGTCATAAGACAAAACGCGTTTTGTAGCAGCAGCGCGTCCCTCGCGGCACCAACCCGCCGTTTCTTGGCCTTTTCTACCGCGCCAGCGACCGCAGGCGAGTGTGCGCGGCGACGCTGGTGACCGCCACGCACGCGTTGACGAGCGTAAGTTGCGCGAGTGCTGTGCGAACGATTGGCTTGCGCAATTTGCGTTTTATGGTCGGTGGCGCGTGCCCGGACATTGGCGGAGACTGCGACCGCGTCGACATGTTCGCTGTTGAGGTGAGTTACACGGCTAAAACTTGATTTCCTCGCAGCGTTCGAGTACGTCAATTTCCAGGAAAACTCAACAATATTTTTTATTTTATGTGAGATTTGTGCAGGTTTAGGGTACCGCAGGGGTGTAGCCAGAATAATTGTAAAAGTATTTTACTTTAAGATAGAGTTTGTGGCCCGGACTCCATCAAACACCGACATGCCATTCGTCCATTATTTGGCCATCGTCCAACTCAAACAGCCCTTACAACTCGGTCGGACGCTTGGCGTCGCGTGCATAAACCATCTACCGCTTCCCGACAATTTGAATTGGCCTTTGCGTAACATTTAAACTTTCAATGAAATAACTAATGCTAACTTACACATCGTTTTGAGAAATAAACTCTTTTGTTTTTCTTCTTCGAATTTTTTATTTTTTTCCTGAAATTGCAGTATATGGCTGGATGAATGACGGATACACGAGAAGACTGCGCGCCGAACAGCACAAGATCTTCGAAAGCGGCGATTTGGTGTGGTGTCCGCCGACGGAAAACGCGACAATGTGCACGCAATCGCTCTTCCCCGCCGCCAACGTCAACGAGGGCGACTACGGCGGCGCGCTCATGCGGAGCACCAACGACGGCACGCAATCGTATGCTTTGTGTGTCAGAGGAGATGGGATGGGCAAGTCCACCTCCAGTCCATAAGGGGAATCCCACCTCCCTCTACATAGCTAGCGTTTTGTTTTGAAGAATATGGAACAAACGCCGGGCAGTCCGCTGTGAGAGTGAGCGCTTGCCAGGGAGAATCAAAGGAAAAATTTAAACAAAAAGACCGTCTTATTTTCCTTTACTTTCTTTTTCTACCTCTCCCACTCACTCATTTGCACTCTTTACTTTTTCTATATTTATTTGTTGTTTTGTCTCTTTCTCTCTGTATCTTTTTCTCTCACGTTCCATTTCTCTCTTTCTCTCTTCAATCTCGACTCAGAAAATTCATGTCCACAAATGCCAAATCCATTTCTATTCAGATTTTTCGTCGGCCTAGCGCTATTCAAATTCACGGCTGTGGGACGTTTGACGGCGAACGTCTACCTACGCGCCAGCCGTCTTCCACACATTCTCTGCGGACTTTTCAATTACTGTCCGTACGGCCTGAAACAAATGGAGAATCCGTTCTTCAATCTCCAATTTATTACCTAAAGTGGTTAGAATTTAGATTAATGTGCCCAATGTGTCAATTAAAATGTGGATACATATGTATGTTATAATTTTTTTAATATAAAATATAAATTTTGTGCTATAAATTCAATTTTTTAGCAAAATGAAAAATTAAAAGATTTTTTAAAAGAATTTTTTTTAATTTATTCAATAGGAAAACGTTCGGCCTTAATCATAATCAATTTAATGTGTGATTTGCTACACTTTTTCGCTACCCACCTGCCGCGACTGAAAATTATATGCGCGTGGTGCCGACGGCTGCAGAAAATTACGCGCCGCACAATGCGTCCGCGTGGGAGCAAATCTTGAAGCAGCGAATGCATAAAAAAAACTCTCGACGACCCACGCAATTTCCCTATTTTTTTTTACCTGATTACGACCAAATTACTCCTCGGCGAATTCCTCTTCCATCCGTCATCACCGATTTTTTCTGTGATTTATAAAAAATAAATAAATAAATAAAAGAAAAAAGAAATATAAAAAAAAATTTTGATTTATGCGTTTTCGAAAATTTTGTTTTTGTTTTTCTTTTTTGCTTCAAAAAAAGTTTTAAAAATTTTTTCTTAAATTATTTGACGTTTATTGATTTTTTTTACTTGAAAAACTTGTTTCTATAATACTTTCATTTAAAAGATCATCATTTAATCAAAAATTATTAAAAAAAATCTCTAATTGCGAGGCAAACGAAAATGTCTTTTAGGAGAAAAAAAAAGTTTAAAAACTTTTTTCTTCTACCAAGAAAGTATGAAATTTGCACTTACACATTAACGAATTTGTCGAATGGCGAGGTGTTTAATATCAAAAATTTCGCGATCAATTTTCAATGGAAAAAAGGCGGAAAAAAGTGAGCGGCGAAAAACTTCTAGAATCTTTCAAATCCTTTAAAAACGTTCATAAAGACAATAATTTCCACAATTTTGTTTGTTGTGTGTGTGAACCTATCCAGTCGATTTTTGTGGTAATTTTAGCATATCAATTCGAGATTATTTGCGGATTTTTTCCAGCTCAAATTTTTTTAATTTTAATTTTTTTAAGTGTCATTTTTCAATCGAATTCGAATGCTATAAAATATCGTAAAGATTATTGTGCCCTGTAACGAAGGAAAAAAATCCGATGTTACTGTAGTTTCAAACTGACGTTACCGTAGTTTTAAGCAGACGTTTTTTTACATATACACATTGCTTTTGTAGTTGCAGATTATTGTGTGAAAATGTTTCCCAAATTTGCGATAGCGATATTCTTATTGTTTGTGGCCGCAATTTTCGTCGACGAAGCGAGTAGCGCCAACTTCGATTCACTGTAAGTGGTGACTTCTTTTTTGAAGAATTGTTGAGTATTTCAAACAGTTGCTAGCGTTTGTTGACTGCTGGAGTTGCGAGAGTAATGTTGATTATTGAATGATGAATTATTCGGGGTGGTTCGATAAATTTCAAACAGTATGCTAGAGTACGAATATGGCTTTTTCTTCTTTTTTTTTGCAAATTTGCACTTTTGTATATTTTTAAAGATTTTTTGATTTTTTTTGTTTGTGCCAAGTGCCAATTTTTGTAAAAAAATTTACCACCAGCTTCTCTAAGATCTTTATATGCATTTTTAATTTTTTGTATGGTTGCACCCTGGTCTTTAATAAATTTAGTGAATAAGGATTGCGTAGAGTTTGCTAAACTTTCAATTACTTAACTTTGCAGACACTTGCGTGCCAAACGCCAATTCGGCCGCGGTTTCGGCGGCGGCGGCAGCCGTACGGTCATCGAAAGAGAGGAGATTCGACGCAGCGGTGGTGGCGGCTTCGGCGGTCGTGGCGGTTCTGTGGTGGTGGAGA
Organism: Deladenus siricidicola; assembly: GCA_009724625.1. NCBI lineage: Eukaryota > Metazoa > Nematoda > Chromadorea > Rhabditida > Sphaerulariidae > Deladenus > Deladenus siricidicola. The sequence continues at coordinate 62,384 of SAUE01003116.1, forward strand.
GGGAAGTGATTCACCGAGGAAAGTAATTCACTAAGAATGGATTTTGAATTGCAAATTTTGACAAATTTTAAACTTTTTTAAAATTTTAATAAAATTTATATAAAATTATTTGCTTTATTCAAAAAACTAAAAAATATTATAAAAAGTTTCAGCAATTTGTGTGATTTGAGATTATCATTCAATATCATTTTGCATATGATTTTATCATTTATCATTTGAAAAAATAAGCAAAAAACATTTGGCCTGCCACTGGACTCTGAAGTGAGTTAGCATTAAATAATTTTGACGTGAGTTGGCATTGGCATGTATGTATTTGCCAATTGGCAACTCGGTTGGTTGGTTTACTTTCCGAATCCATTTCGATCCACTTCATTTTCGATGAAAGTTGTGCTTCCGCCATTCAACCCACCGCCGAATTGTCGTTTTAGACGCAAATTTCTAAACAAATGCTTAAAATCAAAATATAATATATAAAATTTTATATAAATTAATTAGAATTTGACATAAATTTGCAAAGTTACATATTTACAATAACAAAAAATAATATATATATATATCATTTGTGTGCGCAATAAATATCATTCCATTATCATCATCATCATTGCAACATATTCTCATTGTATTTATTGTAAATACCAATAAAAATCAAAGTCAGATAACATATTTTCCGCAAAAATTCTGGAAATTAACTTTAAATTTAACGAAAAAAAACAGCAAAAAAATTATTTTTGCTCAAACAAAATTCTCACTCTTGAACAAAATGATAATTGCTCAACGTGATAATGATAATTTACTTCATGGAAAAATCAGTAATAAAAAAGTTAAAAAAACAAAATACAAAAAATATAATATTTTAATATTTTTTGACAATTTTCTTCTGTTATAATATTATAAAAAATATAAGTTTTACTCTGTAAGTTCTTCGCTTTATCTCGGCTTTTGAGCTTGACTGGTCGATCGAATTTTTGAAAGTAATCTTTCTAATTTTGTTTAATTTACGTGCCTTTTGACCCCTTTGCATCCGTTTTTTGCAAAATGTTTGTTTACTATTATAATAGCTCCCCTCCCCTATTCATTTAGATATGCTCCACTTTCGTTCTCTATCATTCTATCTGTTATCGTTATACATTTATCATTGATCATTCTAATCAGTTATCAGTTCTAATCAGTGTATCTGCGTGATTCATTTCATTAAAGCATTTATTTTTCTTCCATTCACTTTCGGCGAACATCAATTTGCTTTAATGAAATGGATCACAAAAAATAATCATAGAATTGTCATATAATCGGCCATAAGCAGCGATCACCACCGCAACCGTTCTTCGCCAAACTTTTTTTTTTCAAAGATCGCTCGAAAAGCATGCTTTTACTTCTGCTTTTGCTTTTCTTGCTTTCCTTCGAAAATCAAAAGCATGACGCTAATGATGCAAATGCAAAATGAAAATAGAAATGGAAAATCCGGTGACAATTTGCGTCATCGCGCAAAGATCAACATAAATTGATCTCATTTCCCTTCAATGATAGCGCATTAATCAACCTGATATGAGATGAGATGATATAAAAGGCGCGGCGGACCGATATCTTTAGCATAATTTTATGATAATATTTTCGAAGAAATTATTATAAAATTAAAGGTTTTTTGCCATTGCTAATAATGTCAACAAAAAGAAGAAAGTTGGCGCATATGTATGAACTTTTATTTATTTTGAGAACATAGATTATATTTTTTGTTGATAGTTTAAGCATTTATCTTATTTCAACAAAATCGTAGACTATGTAATGGACAGGGATGTAGTGAATGATGAGTCATCTTCGTTGATCCGACTCATTTGAATCATGATTCAAGTGAATCATTTTTTCAAAAATAGGGCTAATTTCAAAAGCAATCAAAAATTTCAATTAAAACTTGATAATAATTCTTTAAAAAGCATATAATAATTGCACTATTTTTATGCATATTCTAGTCGAAATTTTTTCCTGTGATTTTAAATCATATGAGCCATTTGAAATTCATGATTTAAAAAATGATTCAAGTCACAGCGCTGCTCCTCAGCATCAAATAAAAAAATTGAAAATTGGTCGCAAAATAAATGAAAAAATAAAGAAAAAAAGTTTACAGACGAAATTGGAGAACCCTAAAATACATGTATATGCGAAATTTTCCGGAAAATGGAAAATTTTAGGCCAAAAAAGCGGAAAATCAGAAAATGGAAAGTGGAAACGAAAAATTTTGCCACCCCTGGTACATACATTAAGGTTTTATGGTTTGCAAATTAATTTGATCTTTATTTCATTAACATTAAAAATTGATTTTAGAAAATCCAAAAATGACGCTCAATTCGAAAATATTCGTGCTGATTTTGTTATTATTGATTGCCTTATTCATTCAGCAATCCCATGCGTCCGCCAATCTTCAGCCATTGTAAGTGATTTAAATCGTTTAGAAATAACGAAAAATAATTGCTGAAAATCTGAAAAGGAAGAAAGGACGAGCGTAGGAGTGAGAGAAGAGAGAGAGAGAACTCGATCAAATCTACCTCTCCCATCCCCTGCAGTGTTTTCACAAAAAATTAATTTTCTAGCATGAAGTCCACTTCACTTTAGTTAGAAAAGTGAATTGGCAAAGGGAAAAATTAAAAATTAAATTTTTCAAATTGAAATAAAACATTTTTTTTTAATTTCTTAACTCAAAATTTTTTTACCTTATAATTTCACTTTTTTCTTGCTTGAAAAAATCTTGAAATAATTTGTTTTGAGTCGAAGTTTTTTGCGCCATTTCAAAAATGAATTCGACTTCACTTCAACTTGATAACTGAAAAGTGAAATTTTTTATTTTACCAATTCACTTTTTTAAATAAAGTGAAGTGGGCTTCACTTACTTTCATGCTGAAAACTTACTTTATTTGGAAACACTCCATCCCTGAGAATCAAGATGCTAATTTGATTCAAATGAACTTCCTATAAAACGTTATAGAATTGACAGGAAAAGGGGATTAGAGATATTTCTAATTTTGAAATCTTCAAACAAGATTTTTTTTCAATGTTTTCAATTTTTAGAAATAATCGCCTCAAACGACAATGGGGCGGATACGGTGATGGCTTCAACAACGGTGGCTTTAATAGCGGTGGCTTTAACAATGGATACAATAACGGTGGCTTCAACAATGGCGGATACAATAACGGTGGTTATGGGAACCGCGGCGGTGGTGGCTACGGTTACGGTAATAGGGGCGGTTACGGCGGCGGCAGCACCATAATCGAGGAGGAAATCGTGCGAAGACCGAATCTTTTCGGCGGCAGCACGACATTTATCGAAAAGGAAATTATTCGGCCCGGCAAATAAATTAAATTTTAATAAAATTATTTTTATTACTGCAATAATATACATATTGACCGAAACGTTGCTCTTACGTTGCTCTTACCACATAAAAACAACTACAATTTGTTAAAAAAAATTTTTTGTTTATTTACAGTAGTATTACGGTATGACATGCTTGACGCAATATTTTGCTAAAAACTTCAAAACAATTTTTAAAAGTACAGTAAATAATTTGCATATATTTTATACGTAGAAAATCTCTGGAAATTTGCTAAAAATATTTTTTTAGTAAATTCCTGCATTTTGAACGTGACAAAACCCACACACATACACATATTATGTTTGTATATTTACTTCAAATTATTAAAATAGGAATAAACGTGAGAAAATTACATCTATTCTGAAAAAAATTTGCTAAGCTATGTATTCCCAAACCGATGTTACTTTTGTAACAATTCATTAAAACAATTCGACGACAACAAATTTTTCACAGCAATAAATAAGTTCGTACCATTGCCAGACATCACTTCGATAGTACATAAAACCGGAATATTTTTACATAATTTAAAAAAATACAATTCCGGTTCATTTTGGTCTATTGTGAAATGTACTTTTAGCAAACATTTCACTACGGAATTTTTTTATAACAAAATAAAACATTCAGTGCTAAATTTCATTTTCTTGCTACACAAATAACATTAACTACATGTGGTTTTTTTGTTTTTTACTTTTGATTTTCTAAAATCTACTCCACATTCCACTAGTGTTTGACGAAAGGAAAATTTTTCCTCTGTTTGTTTAAATTTTTCATGAAAAAAATTTTTTACGTGAAAAAATCTTTCATGTCGCTAATCACCGCATCGACAGTAATTCGCGAATGATCCAAATAGAGTGTCCACGAGGGTCACTACCACCAAAAATTTTCAAAAATGCTCTTTCGAGTCTAACTACGTGAAGAAAATTCGTGATTATATCCGAAATGCGCACAAAATCTGCAATAGGTTTGAAAGCATGGCAGACAACGAGACTGGTCTATGCCTTTTTTTGTCGTTCTCTCACATCTTTTTTGTGTGCATTTTCGGTCGCCTTTTATTTTTTCAGCATTAATTAAAAAATGAAAATGTCTTACAAAAGAACGGCAAATTTGCAGCAATTCTTTTGCGTGAATGAAATAAATTATGTATTTTGTAGTAGAAGAAATACAAAATGAAAATTAAAGCTAGATTGTATTTATTATAAGTCAAGTAATACATATTACATAATGGAAAAAGGATAAAATTAAAGAAATGATTGGCGTTATGTTGTTACACGTTCGGTTGCTGTAAATGTTGTTATAGTTAAAAAATATTTTAATTAAAAATTTTAATGGTTAAGTCAATTTTTTAAATGCTCAAATCTTCAAACACACAAACATGGATTTTAGCAACTTTTGAGGAGGAACAAATATGTGATCAATGTGTCTGCCAAAGCAGTGTTTGTCCACAATCGCAAACATTTGTCCCCAATGTACAATTAATGGCGAAAAAGTACTAGAATTGTTGTCATGCTCACTCTAAACAAAATGATATTCTCATTCTCAGCTTATGCACCCATTTCATTAAAAAGCGGTAAAATGTTTAATTCACTTTTGCAAAAGTAACATTAAACCAAAGTGTAAATGGTTTAAGTGGTTTAATAGAGTTTAACGAAGGCGTTATGTACTACAATATATATTAAATATTACAATATGTATTAAATATTTCCATTTTTTATGCGCATTCTCTTTTTTTCAATTTTTATGCACATTTCTTGTTAGTGGGCTTTTTGGCTATTGAAATTCGGGTACAATAATGCCGGGGTGGGAGTTGGCGGTGACCGTCGTGTACGCAATAGCGGGTACGGTGGGCGCCGCCATCAACACTACGATATTGGTCGCTATTGTTCGCTCAAAGCTACTGTGGGAGGGAGAGCCGATCTACATACTGTCGACGGCCGCTATCGTCGACCCAACCATACGCCTGTTTTGTATGATTGGCGTATGGTCGCCGGTGACTTATTACAAGGTAATTTGTTATACATCGGTAGGCTACATACGTGAATCATATATCTCTTTATTAGCCGAAAAAAAGCGTATATTGATGTAATATATAGATTTGTTTGTTCAATTACAACACTGATTTATTTCTTCTAAAAACCTCTCTACTCCAGGAATCATATTTGTCGAGGCGGTTCCTCGAACTTCAAACAAGTCTGGCATACGGACTTTTTCTTCAATTCTCTGCCATTCAGTGTCTCATCGCCACAAATCGGTATGCACGCGCCGTTTTTCCCATCTAGAAACCTTCTTTATCACTTATAGAATACCGACTTTAGGTACTTTATTCTCACGAAAAATCCGATTTCCGCCCGCTTCACCAGACGCTTCTATGTGTGGACGCTGATCGTGCTCGTGCCCGTCACGCAATTTCTCGGCTTTAGTGTCCATATTATACTGTCATGTTGCAAGTAAGTATGTGCCAGCATTTGCCGAAAATCCAATTATACGGGAATAAATGGGATTAATCGGAATAATTGGGAAACTAGCCAAAAAAACTAATAAAAAATTGGGAATTCTGAGGCTCAAAATTTTGCTCATACAACCTGATGCGACTTATGCCTTTGGCGTTCTCGCAGGATTTTGCCAATAAATTAAAATAAATAAATAATGTAAAACCGCACGACTACGGCACTTCGATCTCCTTCCCTTTCCAAGCGCGCCCCGAGGAACCAGCCGGACTGTACATCGCCACGACCGTCAGAGACGGTGGGACGTTGGGCCAAGTGGCTTGAGTCGTGAACCACAAACACGACGGCGGCGCCGGGGACGAGACCCGGTCTTATACTCCCCCAGTCATCTGTGGGGCTTACCGCCTTAACTATAACTTTTCGAATCCGATCGAAGTCATAGCGATGTAATCCGGCTAGAAATGAGCCTGTCGCCTCGAAGGTAACGCTCAGGTGTTCTTTTCCGTTGAATTTATGGAAATCGCAGGCGCTTATATAGCCCACTTTCGGCGTTTCTCAATTCCCAAATAGGTTTCGGAGCATGTCAGACGACGAGATGATTGCGTGCTATCTCGCTACACTTTTTGATCCCTACCACTTTTGTGCGCGTTTTTTCCTATTTTTTCTTTATATTATACAAATTTAATTTTAAACTACTCAGCATGGCAAAAAGTTTTTCTGTCAAAGCGCAAATTTTTAAAAATTTTTGAACTACGAGCACAATTTAATAATCACTTCGATCCATCAAATATATGTACATACATACATATGTATGAATATCAGGTACGCATACGATCCGAACAAGTTCATCTTCGTCTACAAACAGCGCGCCAACGAATTCAATTACTTTAACGCCTTCATTTTTGGGCCATGGTGTGGTGGCGCAATTACCGTATCGATAGTCTGCTATTTACGGGTAAATCTTTCTATTTTTTGAAGCTTATGAATTTTTATAAAAATTAGTTATTATTTATGTTCAGATTTATTTTATTACGAGAAAAGAAAGAAATGTGGCCGACCCGCCAAATTCCACAGAGAGCTCACCACGAACGTTGGAGTACAGTATTGTCTTCATTTTTGTCACATGTATGAAAATTTTAATTAAACAAAAGGAAAGAAAGAAAATTATTTAGTATTTTTTTCCGGACTTGAGCTATTCGCTTACACGCCATTGATGGAATACCGTATTCTCTGCGTGGCTACCATGATATTTGGCGTTTGTGACGGCATCGCAATTTCGCTTATTCAATTCATCATGAACGAAAAGGTTGACCGCTTTGCCAAAATAAATCCTTACGGTAGTCTACGTACTGCTACAGTAAATACTGCATATTTATTTTTTTTGCTTTTTTTATTTTAACTACATATGTATGTATTAATCGCATCGTATCGGAAAATCAATGTGAGATTTGCGCATTCGTTCAGATCCGCCGCAGCGTTTTGAATCTTTTGCGCGGCAAACCGGCGGCGGCGTCGTCAACGCTGGCCGCGTCCTCCGCCTCCACCGAACTAACGCCACAGGGACGCGACATCAACGTGTACCGCGTGTCCTGAGCACCGACAAACACGATATACCTGTGTGTATACCAGCTGTGCTAAAAAATCTTGAGTCGATTTTCGAAAATTTCAAAAATTTTACTTATACCCTTTTAGAAGCAATTATTTAATTAATTTATTTTTTTCGTGTTTTATTGCAAAATCTAAATTTTTGCCGCTTAAAAGGTGTTTATTTTTTTATTTAAAAAAATTAATTTTTCATGAAAATTTTCCATTTTCTTTCGAAAATTAAAAAAAAATTTAGGAAAATTTTTGATTTTTCAATTTTTTTTCACTTTTTCATTTTTGAAAAAAAATTAGTTGCACCCCGAATATACAGACATACTCACTTTTACAAGCACACAACTAACGTACAAAATATATACATACATACTGGGCACTTAATTTTTTATTTGTTGTAGAAAATTACAGTGAAATTAAATAAATAATTAAATAAAAACTAAAGGAAAAATTAGCAAAAAAATAAAATAAAATAATAAGCACGAGCCGAGCACCTGAAATTAATTAAAATTATATTTGTCAGAAATAACTAAAAAAGATATGTAATAAATTGTAGAATTTGCATGTTTTTAAAAAAGCCCACGAATATGAAAAAATTAAATTTTAAATTTATATTAATTGCCAATTTTTTTGGTGACGTAAACAAAAGTAAGAAAAAAAGTAAACAAAAGTAAGAAAAAAAACTTATTGTCAAAACGAAAAATTCTAACAAAAAGTTCAAAAACCGCGCAAAGTTTCACCGTTTTTCATAAAATTTGGCTGTAATTTTTAATACTGTAATTTGAATGATGTATATTATACTTGCGTCCATCATTTTACACAATCTCTGCTAATATGTATTGTATCTCAGCGCGGCAGACATCAACATCGTTTTAGCTTTTCTTACGTAAATATTTTTTAAGAAATTTTTAAATTAAAATATGGAAAAGAATAAAATCTCGAGTTTTTTTATAAAAAATTTTAAATAACACCACTAGAGAGATCACCGAGCACTACAAAAAAATTTATTTTAATTTTTACGAAATAAAGTAAGCCGGATTCGAATTCTACAAACTCAATCCGGCTGAAAACGAAATAATTTTTTTAGCCCCACAATTAGTGCAGTTTACACATACATATGTTTTGTGAAAAAACTCGAGGTTTTTGCAAAAGTTCGAGAAAAAAGCACATGATCGTCTATCGAGCACAGAAATACGCACATACATACCAGAGGTTCTCTACAGCACCGGCACTAAGCCAATTTAGCGAAAAATCATTCAACGTTTGTACCGTGTTGTGACCACAAATTGAAGAAAATATAAATAAGGGAACAAAGAACAGAATACAAAATTTATTGAAAAACGGCTAACAGGAATAGAAAACTGTAGTGCCAATTGTGTAGGTTTTGAAAAGAGGAGATCTGATCATTGCTGTTTCGTATTCATTTTTTAAATTTTTTCATCTGATAATTCGCTGCCATATTGTAGATATGGAGGGCTGGCGAGAAGACTGTTGGCTATTTTCTTGTTTCCTATTGTTTAGTTTAATGTAGTAAGTTTTGAAAAAATGTTTTGTTTCAAATTGCACAACGTCGATAAGAAACGTTCCACACATTATTTTGTAGAATTTTAAACTTCTATTTTGTTAGCCTCCGCAAAAAAAGCTACAATAATTTATTACATTATCACGTCAATATGACATAAACAAAAAATTCAATAAATGTTTGGACTTAAAGGCCACCCACACCAGGCACCACATTGGGCACCGTGAGCATGGCGCCGGACTCGCCTGACGCGCCTGACGAGCCGGTTATGAGCGAGGCGAGCAACGCCTGCAACTGCGCGATCAGCGAGGAGATCTCGCTCGGGCTCGCGGATGCCGAGGGCG